>BQNB010076301.1:20000-29707 GCA_026074375.1 Tanacetum coccineum | reverse complement strand
CCACGACACGTCGTCCTTGGGTCATGCTAATAGGTTTGACGCGTCTTCGAGGGCCATAGGAGCGTCTTCAAGTGCTTATTACTACTTGTCTAATGAAAGGTATTACAGTTGTATCATATCTACATCATGCTTTGAATATTCTAACTGATGTGTGCAAATAGAGAGCATGCAAATTATCTCCGGCTTAAAAGTGGGCCAATTTTGTTCAAGTTTTTTGTTATGACTTATGATTTGTTGCTCAATGTTAGTACATTACATTTGGTTCTTTAATGAGTTGCGTATCTCCATAATTTACTGCCTTGGGTAATACCATTTTCTTGTATGTTTGATCATGTATATGTTTGTTAACAAAATAGTCAACAAGTTGAACACCTGAAAAGAAGCCGTTTTCCATGGCTATGTTCCGTTGTATGTAGGTTTAATGGATCCACCACGTACCGTAATTATCAACGCGAACTTGTTTCCCTACGTAATACTGCCCCATGTACTCTCCTCAACATGCATATTGGGTCAAATTACTAGTACCAAGAATGTATTGTTGAAAAAAATATATAAATACATAATGACTTATTAAATTAAAGCTCCAGCCATGCTACGTAAACCCGTTAAATAAACGATTAACCCAATAGTTTGGGCCTAAGTTATTACTAATATATTGTATTTGTTACATGGTTTTTAGCCCATAACTTTAAACATGTACATACTTTCTTATATAATTCACTTTTTATTTTATTTACAAAAGTAGGGTTTGTTTCAATGGCAGAGGAAGTGGGTCTCCATGGTGATATCTTGAAGATGGGATGTTGAGGATCTCATTCGATGCAAGGCAGTTTGTAAGTCATGGCTATCTTTAATCTCTCATACACTTTTTATTAAGACCCATCTCATACATAGTCATAACAAAGATCGTAAGAATATTGAAACTAGAAGGATTATTTTATGCTTACTTAATATGGATGCTAAACAAATTCTTATAGCCAACCCCTCCATTAGACAGGTTAGACACTGGATGTTTTGCCTGGGGTTTTTGTTTTGTGAAGATGTATCCTGGGATCGGGTTCCCAGGATTAGTTTTGTGGATAGTGTCAGGCTGTTTTAGGTTGGTTGTGGTAGCGCCATTGATTTCTAAGGATGAGGTGGATTTTGTTTTTGCCTGAATCAGGTTTATATGTGTTTTTGTGAGGTTGTTTTGCTTTCCGGTGAGCCGTAAAATTTAGGGTTTGCATGGCATATACTAGCATGATTGGATGTTAATGATCTGATCCGCTGATCATGTTTTCATTAAAACACGTCTCATGCACAGTCATAACAAAGATCGCAAGAATAATGAAACTAAAAGGACTGTTATGGAATTGGTTATGTTCTGAGAAGATTGCATAGGACGGGGTTAGTAATTTAGGAAACTGTAATCGAAAATGTTTGTCTATGCAATCTCTTATGTTACTCATACTTATAGATTTACTTTCTGTATGCGGGGAGCGTGGACTACTGATCTTAGAATATGCAAAGTATCTTATTTTCTTGTGTTAGCAATTGTGATATATGCCTATTTTCCCTGCATTCCCCAGTGCACCATCACTCTAGTACCATATTTCAGAAATCCAATGCATAGTCTAAGGAGGAGAATTGATATATGTCAGCCCTGTACGCCAGCGAGGGTATGTCGAAAAATGCTTCCCTGTAAGTAACTTTCGCACAGAGGATAACTAATAACATGTTAAAAAAGAAGATTGGAGGAGAAATTGAATACTGGTTCTTTTTCCAGGCTGTTACAAATGAAAAGTGGTTCCCAGATGAGTGTATCCCTATAGTACTTTGTTGTGGATACCGAACGTCAAGTAGTGAACAAGAAAAGCTGGCTTATTTGTGGAACAAATACGAAAGTCATACTAAAGCCATACTAAAGCAGCATACCTTGTGAAACTAGGTATACATATTGTTCATTTATTTTGTATTTTTTTTTTTGTGAGAAAAATGTGATTACCAAAACTATTTTATTGCAGATATCATTTAACATCCTTAGATAAAGCAATCTAGCATTCTACCTGTTTCGCCTGTTACATTTTTACATAAAATTATATCTTTTTCTTGACCCACTAAAGATTAAACACGCCCCAAATCGATTACTATTTTAACGAGATTGATTTAACATAGCTAAATTTCACAATTTTTCTTTTTATCAGGCGAGGCTGCTGGGGTATACTGCTGAAGCATCTTTTGAATGAGCTCTTAAGTAAGATTTTCACACTTTTATCTTAATTTTTACCCTTACTGTACTTTATTATCATCAATATCTGAGTTGAGTGATAAATGTTATTTTCTTATCAACTTGCTGCAGTCAGACTTTTTTTTTTTTTGCAGTTTTTTTGCGTTTTGTGTTTTTAACAGGTAAACATACCTGAAAAACCAAGCTTCTTCCCAAATGGAGGCCTCGACTGCGGTTGCATTTGTTTCCAACTCTCTGGCACCACGCAATGTATAGGGGCGTAGAGCACTAGCTCACTAAGTATAAAATTTCTCGTACACCTAGAAATTACGCCAAAATAAAAGAGTTGAAGCAACCAAGAGCTGCAATCCCCATACATTCTCTATACACAAGGCTCTTGAATAACAAAATCAACAAAAAAAAATAAAAATTGACAACAAATAAACCAAAGCATCTTACTTAAAAAGGTCTTTAGTATTGGTTTACACTGTGCCTACAGTCACTACTACAAAAAGCTCTTTCAAGACCTGTTGTACACTCCGTCAAGACCGGTTTTTCATGGGGTCTCTAATGGGCACTACAAGAAAAAGTGGTTTTTAGGACGCCGGTTAGTGTCCTGTAAAATATGTTTATAGGACTTTTCAGCTAATAGGACCAATGTAAAAGTGTCCTTTAGGTAAGGGTTGTAATAGATATTTAGGACACTTATGAGGGTCCTAATAAACACCACCATTATAAAACTAACTTTTTAGTCTCATAAAATTGTGAATAATTGTGTAACCTCTTCTCTTAATGTATGAGATGTATTATGATGTGAGATGTGCATTTCTGACTAGTAAGACTGTGTCATCTCTGAGAACCTCTAATGAACACTCTAATAGAGCTGCCTTGTTAGGGCAACAGTAGTCACGTAGATTTGTGCCAAGTATCACGTTGCACTCGTGCTCACTGTCCAAATAATCGTGTCTTGAGTGATATTGTATGCTCTGTCCAACCGAGTTTGTCTAAGTAGATAGAATGCTATAATGCTGAGAGTGTTTGAATAGTGTCAGTGTGTTAATGGAGAAGGTGGTCGTGATCCTGTGACTGTTGTCATGTCAGGAAGAGCGTCTCGCTCATTAGATAGAAGTTGAATGTGCACTATCTGCTATCATGATGGAATACTGATGCTTTTGGCTGAGGATCCTCATTCTCTATTTTTCTGGTCGCGATGAATGTGTGTCAGTAGTGGTGTGAGTCGAAGCGCTCGTTTATGGGTGTTCGATGTGTGCTCTCAAGCCTTTGTGTTCGCTGAGAGAGATAACGAGTAAGAGAGAAAAGGGTTCTAGAGAGTTAGATCTCTCAACGATTTTTGTAGATCCTAGGACTTGTGGATTCTTTTTGCTCTGCTGGATTCTGTGTGAAGATGAGATTCATGACTGTGGGAGTTAGTATGTAGTGATAGAGATGTTAGTCTGTATGGGATGTTCTCATACTCGTTTTGTAGTGGGTGTTCGTATGTCTTAACGTTGAATGGAACATGAGAGTAAGACAGTGTTATGTGATCTCGATATCCAAGGCCTATAATATAATCTGCCAGCAGTCAGAGTATCGCGCAGTTGTAGTGGTGAATTTAAGTATTGGTGATAGTGGAGTGTCCTCCTGGTACAATATATTTTCAGTTCGCATTTAAAGATTGGGAGATTGTGAGTTGTCCGCTTAGTAACAGTTATTATCATGTTTACTATCAGGAGAACAGGCGGCGAAGGTACTTTACCTACTTGAAACAGTTGCTACCTCATGTTTATCGTGAGGATCTCCTTCTTTTGCGTCGACGGATGAATAGGTACTTTCGGTTAAACCCAGACGTCGATGTTGGTTTAGAACTCTGGAGGGATGTGAATCTGTTGTGTCAGTCACTTCATTCTGATGACGTGGAAGACTTTTGGCGTACACAAGATGAATGGATTGTATGTAGCTGGAAGTTGTATCCTAAGAGTTCTGTTCATGTCCTGGATTTGACAAATGGGAAGACTGTGTATATGTTTGTGGACAAGTTCTATCCTATCCGGGCAACTCTGCTTGAACGTATGTTACGCCACAGGCTCACAGTTCCACCCTCGTATTGTCGGGATGTTGTTGTTGCTGGGAATATAATTCAGACGGTCCAGGATGGTTTAAGGCAAGCATATGAGTGTATTGCATCTGCTCCTATGTAAGTTGTTTCTAAGTTAGTATGTGAAGTTACTTCAATAGTTTCATTGTTTGTTAAAAAAAAACAAATAGCATTTAACATCCTTAGATTTAGATACATCCCTGTAATAGTATAGTAAAGATATAGTGTTGCATAATTTTGGTGTTAGTGCTTGCACTGCACGACAAATGGTTTTCAGCTCACCATGGCTAACAGCCAAGAAAGAGTCTGGCTCACCATTGCAAACGGCTTTGGTGTGTAACTCAAATCCGTTGATAGCTGTAAGGGTTTGCTAAAAATCCTATGGCCTTCACTCACCATGTTCTTGTACAAATAGTGGCTAGTCCAATAGGGTACTGCTCTTTAAAGACCTTCTCAATTCCGTTATGAGGTTGCCAGGTTTACCCAAAAACTAGATGGTTAACACTTCCATAAACTTTGGATGAAAAGTGGCTAGTCCATAGCAAACGGCTCTTGGTAAAGACTTTCTCAAATCCGTTGATAGTTGACAATTTACTAAAAATTGTATGGTTATCAACTCACCATATTACTCTGTGTATGAAGAGTTGGCTAGTCCTGAGCAAACGGCTACAGGTAAAGACGTATCAAATCCGTTGTATGGCTGTGACGGTTTGCCAAAAACTGTTAGGGTATTCCAATTCACCCTTGATTCACGTTCTGAGAAATTGGACTGGTTTTTGTTACACCAGGGTGTTTGTTTTCACCAAAGTATCATCTAGCCCAAGAGTGAGTAGCTACTTGGTAAAGGCTTATCAAATCTACTTATGTTGCTGCAAAGACTGGAAGCTGCTGTTCTTTGACGATGCTACTTCATTTGATTCTGCTGTTCATCGAGTTCATGCTGTTTCTTTTGATGCTGCTGTTTTGGATGCTGCTGCTCCGGTTTCTGCTGCTTGTATTATTGCTGCTGGTTACATTGTATCTGCTGGTATTTACGATGCTGCTGGTTCGTCTGTTCTTGCTGTCTTCATCAATATTTGCTGAATACTTTGTTTCTGCTGCTACTCAATCCTCTTGCTTCGCGAAGATCTATCTAGAAACTTGGAATTAACGGAGTCAAAACCAAGTTTAGGGGAGGATTGTTGGGAATAATTGAAAACGACTAAGTGTCGTTTCTGCTGTTAGAGATGTTCGTTTCTGCTGATGGCATTAAGTCGTTCCTGCTGATTATGTTTCTGCTGGTCATGTTCTCGTTTCTGCTGACAGAGATAGAATCTGCTGATCTTATTTATAGACGTGATTAATGTAATTAAGGAATTATAGTTATATTCTAGAATTATCTCATTAATATAGGAATGAGATATATTAGGAAGAGATTGATGTATATCTCTTACGCGTTTTTAGGAATCTTGTTTAGCAATTTAGGGTTTCTTCTCTATAAAAGAAACCTTTAGCATTAGGGTTTGGCACCGATTACGAAATACAAAAACAATTTATTATTAATAGAGAGATCCATAGAGGATCATTGTTTATATTTATTCTTCTTTATACTGCATTGTTTAGTTTCCGCCTAAACATTTGTTAGAGTCTCTCACGTATATACTTGTGATTACATAAGTACTATACAACCACAAAGGCTAGAAGATCTATCTAGTTCTAGATCCTAACAAAGGGTGAGAGACGATGCACAGTAATTTTGACCCCTTAGTTATATTAATTTGACTTTGACCACGTTTGACTTGGGTTTTGACCCGGGTGTATGGGTTTGGGCTTTTCTTTTATCACTTGGGCCGGTTTAAATGAAGGATTAGATTTTTATTAATGGACTTTGATATATTTTAACAAAGGGGTTTATATATCAAATGGTAATGGGTTGACCCGGCCCACAAAACGGGTACGGGTTAACCCATTAATGAATTTTCTTTCGGCTTTATTTTCTCACACTCTTCCAATCTCGAGCTCGGTTTTGTCCAATTTGGCTTCGTTTTTGTCCATTTTAGATATTTCCGATACCTACACAATACAAATCACAAAAGACACATATACAATGCATTTTCTATATATTTTTGGTCATTTAAGCTTGTTTTACTAAGGAAAAATAATATAGGATTAAACACATATCAGCTAGTTAAACTACAGTGGGCTTATAAGTTAAAAAGCAAGAAAAGGTATGTGATTAGTGATTCAACATAACTTTCTTTTCTTTCAAAATTATGTATTTATATCTTATGTTTTCCAATTTCATTTTCCTAATTTCCAACTTGTATAACTCTTGTATATCTGAAAGCAATAATAGTATGCCATTCATGGCCTATTCAGTTTTAAGTAACTTCACCAGAAAATAACCATAAATTTGAATGATTCTAAATCTCATTAAGGAGTTGCAAGCGGGTAAGATGTTGTTATCAATGCTAAGGTCATATGAGGCATTTGTATTTTTGTTTACTTCATCTGAGCTCTAAAATCCATAAATCTACGTTGACAACCGTAAGATTAGGTTTCGTTATTTATGGTAATATTTTCAGTGGTGATACGGATGTGATTATGTTGTTTGCAATCTATATATAAACGGTAGTACCTTCTTCTGCAGTTCTTCTCTCTCTTGATGATGAAGCTTTTTCTTCTCGTGTAGTTTTTTATTTTCATGAACCATAAGACTTCCCTGCAATAGTTTATACCAACATAAACTCTCTAAAAAATAAAAGTTAAAACATTTTCTATTACTTACGTACCTTCCAGAGTAAATCTATTATATCATTGTGAGAAGTTGTTCCTGCAGGAAATGTGAGGTGCAGTTAGTCAAAACATATAGAAAAAGCAACAAAATTTCACCTAATCTTAAGCAAAAACCTATACAGACAAATCTAATTTCCTACTTGATAAATCAAAACATCAAACTTCCTAATTTATCAAGAATCAAATTTATACAACTAACAAAAAAATGATTTGCAGTAATAAGAGAGGTAATTGTGAAAGACACAAAGTCGCGCATTCTGGAGCTTCGATGAGATAATTTGAAGATTACTATTCTCAGACTATACGCCGTATCCATCAAGGAAGATACGGCGTATCTGTGCCTGCACTCACCAAAGACCACAGAGGAATAAAGCTCAATACGCCGTATCCAGAGAGACTCAATACGCCGTATTCAAAATATGGAATTAATATAATATTTTGGAAGATATCAAGCGTGGTCCCTACTCTAAGAAACCCCCAATACGCTGTATCCAATCCTTGGATACGCCGTATCGAACCGACTTCCTGACCTTATAAATAAAAAACTCAAAAACGAGTTTTAAGTGTGCTAAATCATATTCTCGATACCTAAACCATAAAAGTCGATTTTCAGAGGAGAAAACAGCAAAAGAAGGTCGAGCAAGGTATTCAATTCCATAGGAGACATCGTGTAATTCCATATACTTTAGTAATCGTTCAGTTTTTGGTAATTCGTTAACTCGGTTAGTTTACCTTGGCTAAATAATTACTCTTGTGTTTATTATGACGTTTGAAGGCTAATACCTTCGGGGGTATTAGCCATTATTATGAAGATCTGAATGTTTGGTATTAGTTTATCTCGATTTCTTGATTTATCGTTGAAAGCTTGTTTATGTTTATCAATTTATACTTGTTTACGCGCTTTTGTATGCGACCTATCATTCAACTAGATATGAGTGATCTACAATCCTAAGTAGATCTAGAGTCTGGGATAGCTCTCCATATAGTAATTTATACATCTAGAACCATAAGATCACAAATATTGTCCTTCTAAATCTGTGTCTAGGATACGCTTCGGCTACTAGTTATTGGATATTCCATGGTTTATGAACTGTTGACTAGCAGTGACCTAAAGAATTCATCAATTAATGTTTCTGATTCTATTGGATAGTTGGACAAGTGGACTACTAGTGTATAAATTGCCATTAAACTGTAAGTGGGTAAAGTCTCTAGAGAGCGAGGGTTTAACAGATTACCATTAGCTTTAATCCCTAAGATATATATATTCAACAAATAATATGCTTTTTGCGGATGTCTTTAATTATGACGAGAATTAAGGTACTAGGTCTTTAGGATGATAACGCCTAAGTCTTAAGAATGATATGCCAACTCGAGAGAAGAAATTATTGCACTTAATAAACAAACTAACTTTCGAATCGGATTAATAATGGGTTAATAAAGTTTTCTATATTCGGCTCGACCCTCTTTTATCTTTTGTTTAATTAGCTTGCGAGGGTTAAAGTGCCTGAATTGATTGTTGTCCACCAACCAAAACCTGTCAGCTCTCTCAAGCTAAAACCTATTTGCTCACTACTACAAAATGAAGCTTATGCAACACCAATAAAGTATTGCATTATGTCTTTAAAATGTTGCTTTATGCATAATGCGACACTCTTTAAAGTGCTACTTTATCTAACGTTGCCTTAGGTATAAGCGACATTTTTTATTAGAATAGGCAACACTTCTTGAAAGTGTTGCGCATGTTTAACAAATGCAATACTTTGGAATGCAACACTTTTTAGGCTCAAAAGCAACAATTTCTACGTACAGGTGCAACACTTTCTAAAATCAAATGCAACACTACCACACAAAAGTGCAACACTTTTTGATTTTGTACCGCTAAATAAGCAACACTTTTACCAATCAAGTGCAACATTTTTTGTTATTTTTGTGCACATTGTTGCAACACTTATTTAAATATGCAACACTTTTGTTTCATGGGATACTAACAACAATTATATGTCATTATTATATAAAGGCTAATACAATAAGATTTCTCATTTCAGTTAACAATAACAAAACACCATATATACTATTTTATTGTATATTGTACTGACAGGTAAAAGAACCAACATAAATTGTCTAATCTAAAAGGTTGCAAATTACAATCTTAAAGATCTTGATATCTTCTTTGCAGTATTATGTCTGCGTATGTACACCAATACAACGTGTAGCCTGGTACATATGAAAATGATACAAGACTTGGTTAGTTTTTTGTAAAAAAAATGTAAGCTACCATTTTTAAAACTATTATTCAACAATAACTATATACTCGCGATATCCAAATAAAACTTATTATGGATCTGTATAATAACCTTTCAATAGCCTTTAAGATACAACGGATTAGTGCAAAAATAACTTCACAATGAAAATCCAGATTTATTGTCGGGAGCGATATGAAAAAGTGTACATAATGAGAATTTAGTGCTTCTGTTATTCTTCTTCTTTGTCAGTAACATATGGACACGTTGGGTTTTGCCACGTCATAGACCAGAATATGTGCGGGTCAAAGTGGGTTGCATCATAAACATTATATTATTCACGCACCAAAACCACCTACTCTCTCACATAATATGACATTAATGTCTCAAA
>BQNB010076301.1:0-15000 GCA_026074375.1 Tanacetum coccineum | reverse complement strand
GTCTTATGTGATGTATTAATTCGCCTCTACTAAACTAAAGTACATGTCATAAGAAATTCAAACTTTTGATTTAGTTTAACCTTTGACAAATGCAACACCTATTGAACATGTCATCTCCGTATAAGAATTATTGCAATACTTTCAAAAAAGTGTTGCATTACTTATTAAACATGTTGCTTTTTAAACAGCATTCGCAACATTTTGAAAAAAATGTTGCATTAGCTATTAACATGCGACACTTTTACATAAAATGTTGTTAATTAGCTTGCGTGGCTAAAGTGTCTTGAATTGATTGTAGTCACCACCCAAACCGTGCCAGTCTCTCAGGCTGACGACCCCCTTTTTCCCGTTAGAATTAGGAACTAGGACTGACATAGGTTTTGAATAGAATAGAATTAACATTGATTAGATAACCAATATATTAATTAAATTGATAGATTTAACCTCGCTTCAAGTGTTCGACACCCTACTTACCACGAAACTACTACCGATCGGGTACACTGCCCGTTAAAGTGTTGTTTTTGGTTTAGTCGGCAAAATATAAATTTAAAACTTGAATCAATAAAACATATACCACACAACGACACATCACCACCCGAACATGATAATCGATATAATGATTTGTTCTATTACGTTATTACCTTATTTTTTCCCCATGAACTCATTTGTTCCATTTCTTCCAATCAAACAAACCCAAAAGTAGTTCCCTCTATTTGCATTTTCAAACTGATATAGATATGCTTGCTTTGCTTTAATAATGTTGCAACAGACATACCTTTAGTCGCTTATTATTCGTCTTGAAAAAAAGAGATTCAATAGGCGTGACTCGGAATAGTAGATGCGTCACCGATTGCTTCCACAACTCTTCATAATGTTGTGCAAGCATCTATTATAAATTAACGGAAAACTGACGAAGTTAATTATAAGTTATAAAACATTCATGATGTTTTTTCGTTGCAACAAGCAAAACAACACCGAACAACTATGTCTTGTAAATGATAACATTAAATAGAAATCCGACGAAGTTATTTTAATGACAGACAATAGTTGGAATAACCAAAACAGTATCGAACAACTATCAAAATGTAAAACATAGTATAATTTGTTGTGATAAAAATGGCAATTATTGCAATTACACAACCAATGTTATTTTTAGAGAAGTCCTTCATCAACGTTGAGTTTAATCGTTTTTCATTAGCCTTTTTGTAATAACTATATTTTCGTAAATACTATTAATTTTTTTTTCTATTACTACGTTAGCTCATAACAAATTATACTATGTTATATCATATTTATTTCTTTGCTACATCAATGTTTCACAATATTATGTTATAAACTCTCTTGCTAATTACATTTATTTGTCCACATTACATCAACCATAACTTATCTAAATGATACGCGATAATTAGAACAACCAAAAACAATAACGAACAAATATCAACATATAAATGTTTCTTCTAATAATACCTTAAAGCTTCCCGCCCAACGAGGGCCTTGAAACTAGTACTACTATAAAAATAGCCTAAATGACTGCCTTACTTATTTAATCATCGTACTAAAAGTTATGTTTGAAATGATCAATATATTTGTTGATCATAGTACTTATGATGGATCAATATACTAACTTATACAGACCTACGTACATGTTGTTGGATGCTGACTATTAACATGTTTTTAAAACTTTACTTAGTCTATAAAGAAATAATAATTCATAATCATCATGAATAATAAACTCATTCACTCATTATTTAAGAATACATATAACGTAACAATGTTTATTCTTTAGACTTATTACAATTATCATGATTAAGAAACTCATTTGGTCGTTAAAAAATAATTTATAAAACGTAAAAATGTTTTTCTTTTGACAACTTACGACCAAACAAACCTTACATCTGACACTACTGAACTATAATAACAAATTAAATACTTAGAATCTGTCACAACATAGACATGTCTTTTCAGATTATCAAAAGTCACTTTTCTATTTAACATATTATGTAACGAGCTATACGAACACCCCAATGAAAAAGATTGAATGAGTCGTGCGTACACGGTCTAGTTCAGGCATTCTTTTCTAAAAATCTCGGCCGAACCGATATCTTAGGGTTTTTCCGGTTACTAAACAGAGAACACCAACAGTGATTTTGTGAGAAAAATTATACGAGACAACACACACACTTTTGATGATGATGTGATTAATCATTATGATATGACACCTTAAAGTGGCACCAAGTATATGCTTTAAGAATGTTGTAAAGAACATGTGAAATTTGACGGTACCAACATAACCTCCAAAAGTGTGGCTTCGTGGCCTTTAAATGTGACCTTTTTCCAACCCATTATTTCTCTCTTTTCGTTTCGTAATGCTTCTTCTCTTTTGTGTTTTATATGAGTGGGTTCTAGGCTTGGATTCCTATATTTGTTCAATACTATTTTCGTAAAGAACACAGAAAATGACATGTCACATGAACAATCAAGAATTCACTTAAATTTCTTGTCGATATGCCACATACATTTGTCACATAGTCGATGGATGCTTTAAAAGTGTCAAATTCGATTCGTATTGATTTGATACATAAACTGATCAGTTTTATGGATTTAAAGTATTGTTCCAGTGCATACTAATTAAAAATTAATTGAATCTATCAATCAATATATCTACAGATGAACACCAAAGATAATTCTAACAAACTACCATAATTGATCTGATAGTCCACTAAACGATCTCACGATGGAGAATTATTGGAGATTACAATATCTCTCCCATGTTGCCTAGGACAACGGTTCCAAATGATAAATCATTGAGCGGGTGCCTAAATCACTAGCCGCTAGAAAAAAAGGACCCTATTAGGTCGAATCTATTTCCCTTATACATTATGTGCGCAAAGTTCTATTACTACGTACTATTAATGTGTGGTTTCACGATTTCTTATGGGCAGAAGCATAAAGGTGCTACAAGTGTTTTTGATGAAAAATTTCCTACACTTGATTTCATAAGTTAATTTCTGTACAAATAGCTGCATAAAACTTGAGATTTGGCAATTCAATCATATGACTCGAAACTGACGCGAATTAATCTAAACAATTTATTTTGCATGTTTGAATTTGGTTTTAAAAATCGGATAAATTCCCCTACACTTATCTTGTTGCAAAATACATTTGATTGCAAATAAGACGAAGTTACAAACAAATTAATTCAAACATAATAAACAAACTATAAAGAATTAAAACACACAAGACACTCCCAATATGCGATAAAAGTAAATATTGGGTTGCCTCCCAAAAAGCGTTTTTCTTTATTTATGAGTCTTGTAGCTAGAATCGAAGTCATACGTTCTTACGTGACTTCTCCTTGGTCTTCTAGAGTTACATCATCGTCTTTGTTGGTGTCCAACAAGTTCTTTTGATATGGCTTCACCCGTTGTTTATTTACGATAAATTCGCTTCCTTCTTCATCGTAAAGCTCAATTGCTCCGTTTTTCATGTCTTTACTTACCGAAAATGGACCGTACCATCTTGACTTTAGTTTCCCGGGGAATAGTCTTAATCGTGAATTAAAGAGAAGTACCTTATCTCCTTGTTCATAGCTAGTTGGCGATTTTATTCGTTTATCGTGCCACCTTTTCGTTCTTTCCTTATATGAGATGGATGATTCGTAGGCGTCGAGCCTCATTTCGTCCAACTCATTAATCTGTAAGAATCGATTTTCCCCAGCTTTCGTAAGGTCCATGTTGCAGTTTTTTATGGCCCAATATGCTTTATGTTCCAATTCGACAGGAAGATGACATGCCTTGCCGTAGATTATCCTAAACGGGGTCGTTCCTCAAGGGGTTTTAAATAAAGTCCGGAATGCCCATAATGCATCATCTAATTTGTATAACCAGTCCTTCCTGTTGTTCCTGATGGTTTTCTCGAGAATACGCTTTATTGCTCAGTTAGTGTTCTTAACTTGTCCGTTTATTTAAGGGTGATACGCGGTTGAGAATCGGTGAACCACTCCATACCTTTTCATTACTCTCTCCATTTGGTGGTTACAGAACTAGGTACCCCTATCGCTAATAAGGGCCTTTGGTATTCCAAATCGAGCGAATAGTCTCTTGAGGAAGTTTACTACGTTTCGAGCATCATTGGTGGGGAAGGCCTGAGCCTCCACCCACTTTGATACGTAGTCAATAGCTACCAGGACATATTTATTTCCGTTTGATGAGGGGAAAGGTCCTATAAAATCAATCCCCCACACATCAAATATTTCGCAGACCTGGATGTATTTCTGAGGTGTTTCGTCCCTTGATGAAATGTTTCCTGCTTGCTAACATGCATCGCAAACCTGGACTAACTTACGCGCATCGTGAAAGATATGTGGCCAGTAAAACCCGGCCTCGAAGTCTTTTCTTGCGGTGGTGGCGATGCCATGATGTCCTCCGGATGGTCCCCTGTGACATTGTCAAAGAATTTATGCTGCCTCATCTTCGGCCACGCACCTTCGTATGATTCGGTCAGCACACTGTTTGAATAGGAATGGCTCATCCCAAAAGTAATGCCTCAAATCGCTAAAGAATTTTTGTTTCTCTTGACGGGTGGATCGGAAGGGCAGTACTCGACTAGCTAAATAGTTAGCATAGTCAGCATACCACGGTTCGTTATTCTTGCCGGAGATTTCCATCAATTGCTCTTCAGGAAATAAGTCTCTTATCTCAGCCTTGGTTAGCATCCCAACGTCGAGGTTCTCGAGTCGGGAGAGATGATCAGCTGCTAGATTTTCAGCGCCTTTCTTATCACGGATCTCAATATCGAATTCTTAGAGCAGCAAGATCCATCGAATTAGGCGTGGTTTTGCATCTTGTTTTCTGAATAGATATCGTAGGGCAGAATGATCTGTGAAAACGATGGTCTTGGATAAGACCAGGTATTGACGGAATTTGTCG
Source organism: Tanacetum coccineum (assembly GCA_026074375.1). NCBI lineage: Eukaryota > Viridiplantae > Streptophyta > Magnoliopsida > Asterales > Asteraceae > Tanacetum > Tanacetum coccineum. The sequence goes on along the minus strand of BQNB010076301.1, from coordinate 10,072 downwards.
AATGCAAAGACAACAGCCAGAAGCTCCTTTTCGGTAGTTGTGTAGTTTTCTTGTGCTTCGTTCATTGTTTTGCTAGCGTAGTGTATGGGCTTGGAATGTTTGTCGATCCTTTATCCTAGTACTGCCCCAACAGCATAATCACTTGCATCGCACATGATTTCAAATGGTAATGACCAATCTAGTTTGATCATGATTGGTGCCCGTGTCAGTACACGTTTTAATGTGTCGAATGCTTTGATGCATTCTTTGGAGAAGTTGAATGGTGCATCTTTTACTAGAAGCTGGGTCATTGGGCGTGCGATTTGTGAGAAATCTTTTATGAATCTTCTATAGAAACCAGCGTGTCCTAGAAAGCTTCGAATAATTGCCTCAATTTTTGCTTTATCGACCTCAATCCCAGAACCTGAGACCTTATGGTCGAGGACGATTCCTTCCTTTACCATGAAGTGGCATTTTTCCCAATTCAATACAAGGTTGGTTTCTTCACAACTTTTTAGCATCTTCTTCAGGTTTTTGAGGCAGTGGTCGAAAGAGCTACCAAAGACGGAGAAATCGTCCATGAATACTTCCATGCTATCCTTGATTAGCTCATGGAATATTGCTGTCATGCAGCGTTAAAAAGTGGCTGGGGCATTGCATAATCCGAAGGGCATTCGTTTGTATGCGAAGGTCCCGTAAAGGCAGGTGAATGTGGTTTTCTCTTGATCTTCAGGGGCGATAGGGATTTGAAAGTATCCAGAAAACCCGTCTAGGAAGCAGTGGTATTCATGCCCAGCCAATCGTTCGAGCATCTGATCGATGAACGGAAGTGGAAAGTGATCTTTCCGGGTTGCTTTGTTCAACTTACGATAGTCGATACATACGCGACAACCGGTGACTGTCCGTTGCGGGATGAGCTCATCCCTCTCGTTCTTTACTACGGTCATTCCTCCCTTCTTTGGGACAACGTGGATAGGGCTTACCCAAGGACTGTCGAAGATGTGATAGATTAACCCTGCGTCAAGGAGTTTTATGACTTCCTTTTTTACAACCTCCTTGATGTTGGGGTTAACTCGTCTTTGAGGTTGGACACTTGGTTTGAACTCGTCTTCCATGAGGATTTTGTGAGTACAGAAGGATGAGTTGATCCCTTTAATGTCCGCAATACTCCAAGCGATCGCCCCTTTATGATCCCGAAGAACCTCGAGGAGTCTAGTTTTTTCGTCGGCGGACAATGTGGATGAGATGACCACTGGGAGTTGGTTGTTTTCTTGGAGGAAAGTGTACTCAAGGTGTTCGGGTAATTCCTTCAATTCGAGTCTGGGTGGTTCCACGCTTGATGGTTTTAGTCGATTCTCTGGGGCTTTCCATTCGAGTGGTTTCACCGGCTCTGTCCTCGGGTAGAAAGAAACAGCAAGTGCTTTGTTAGAATCTTCTTCTTCTTCTTCTTTAGTCCATTTTCCGTCATGATTTATTGTGTCGACCCATTGTCCCTGGACCAGCTTAGCGGTGTGATCGGCGCAGTATAGGTAATCGCCACGGGAGTGTTTGGATTTCATAGATTTGTCGATGTTGAAGGTGATGGTTTCACTTCCGACCCTTAAACTCAGTTTTCCCTCATGTACGTCGATCACAGCTCTTGTCGTGGCGAGGAAGGGCCGTCGCAAAATGATCGGGACTAGTTCGTCTTCGTCCATCTCTAAAACTACGAAATCGACAGGGAAGATGAATTTGCTTACTTTTACCAGTAGATTCTCACAGACCCCAATAGGGTATTTGATAGACCGATCGGCCAGTTGAATACTCATTTTGAGTGGTTTGAGTTTAGAAATCCCTAATCGTCGGAAGAGGGAATGTGGCATGAGATATATACTTGCCCCTAAATCAGCCAGGGCATTCTTTACTGCCAGGGGTCCGATGAGACATGGCAGTGTGAAGCTTCCTGGGTCTCCTTACTTTTGGGGCAGACTCCTTTGAATAATAGCGGAACACTCCTTACTAAGTTTGACTGAGGAAGCCGCTTTCTTAAGTTTCTCCTTATGCGAAAGTAGATCTTTCAAAACTTTGGCTCCCTTTGGCATGTGAATCATAGCTTCAAGGAATGGCATATTGATATGAATTTGCTTAAAGATTAAGAGAAGCCGCTCATCCTCGTCATCCTTTTTCTGCTTTTTTAATCTGGAAGGAAAAGGTAAATTGGATGTCTTGGAAGGTCGATAAAAGATGGATGGCCGAGGGGCTGGTTCTTGTATAATGCTTAGTTCTGCGCCATCAGGTCCATCTTTTTTGGTTTTCCCCTCGGTGAAGTTGTCAGTCGCTGGTCGTGGCGGGGCTGGAAAAGGTGGGTCTTGTGTGCTAACTCCTGATCTAGTTGTTATGGTGAAAGTTGGTGCTTCAGATTCAGGAGTTTCGCTTTTATTGATTGCTGAGAGAATTTAGGAGTATTGTTCACGCAATTCCTTACGGTGTTGGATAAGCATATCTCCTATCCCTTTTGCGTGAGACTTCTTTTCGAGCATGAAGTTGGCGAGCTCGTCTTCAAACTTACTTCTAACAACCCATTCGGGGCCATCCTCTCCCTTTTCCTTACGTTTGTTGTTCCTCCATGGTGAGGTATCGTCATTCTGATAGAACCTTAGAAGGGAAGGATCATTGTAGATGTCTCCTCCAGACAAACATACCTGATCGGATGGGTTGTTCTGCTCACATTCATCAGCCTCATAGGATCCTCCGCAGTAATCATAAATCAGGTAGGGGTTTTTAAGCCCAACCTCTCGAGTGGGTGTTTCGAGGAAAGAGATTTGATTACAGGCTCTTTTTAAACTCCCCCTGAGTGTATGTTGCATTGCTTCTGAAATTTAAGAGACGTTCATGGATGGTGATGGTTCGTCCCACAGATCGTCTTGGCACTGGACGTATTCTTCTATTCGATTCCATCCTTCTTTTTCAGTGAGAGAGCGAAGCGAAACTAGGTGAATTGATTAAGCTTGCGGTCAATCCGAGATATGTTGTCGTAAAAGATTTGAACCAGAAGCCATTTCTGTATCCCATGATGAGGAACCTTTTTGATTAAGTTATGGAAACGGATCCACTTATTTTTTATGGGTTCGTCGTCCCCTTGTTTGAATCGGAAATCTCTAGGGTTGAGATACGTCCTACCGGAAAGAAATGATCAAGGAATCGTGACACGAGCTGATCCCACGTTGTGATTTGAGTGAGGGGTATTCTGTCAAGCCATTCTGTCGCTTTTCCTCTAAGGGGGAAGTGGAAGAATCTTAACCTAGATGTATCCCTTGTTGCTCTGTCAACTTGTATGTTATCGACGATACTTAAGTAGTGCTTAACATGGCGGAGAGGGTCCTCGTTTCTTAATCCTTGGAATGTGCACGTACTTTGAATCAACCAGATGTCGCGTGAGTCAACGATTCTTCCCGTTTGTTCGGTTGGAAAGGTGATTGGATTTTGGAAACCGGAGGAGTTAGGACGAGGATGTTCATGTAAGGTTTTAGGAGGCGTTGGCAGTTTGGCTCCAGTGTTGTTGGAAGAGGATGCTTCATCATCAAAGAGGTTTCTTCCAGCTATAGCGAGAGATTCGTTTTGATGTGAACGCATGGCGGCTTTCCTAAGCCTTCGGAATTCTCTTTCGGGTTCGTCGAGAGGTTTTGTTAACCTCTTAATGGTACTACGAGTCATGGTGACAGATTTACAAGACATATAACACAAAGAAAAGATAGACTACGAGAAAGCTAATATACAGAAATTAAATTCTCACTTGAAAGGATTCAAGCGAGTAGAACTAAGCTAAACTATGATCAGAACCTAACTATTCCTCAGGCGGCGGCGCCAAAAACTTGATGCGGTCGTCGTAGGACTTCTACACGAAGTTTTACAACTCCCTAGGCAGAGCACCTAATCGTTGTAGTAGTAGTATAGGCAAGACTCGGGGGTTGTTATCGTTCACTCAGGGAATAGGTTGGGAAGGCTTGATCAAGGTGTAACAGAATTCTAACGGTTGAGAGAAGATTATTTTTGTATTTTTATGTTTTATGGAAAGCAGGTAAATCATATGGTTGAGAGATTGGTTGGTTTTAGCTAATAAACTAAATATAAACTAAGCTACTGGTGATAACAATATAATAAAAGATTGTGTTTATTTAATCATGTATTACTCCCTAAATTGCTTCTCCTAGTGTTGTTGCTTTGTCACACTTGTGATGATCTATGTAATTATTTCCTAAGTCATGAACGGATTACACGAACCCGCCGTCTATTTAATATTAAGTTTAAGGTATTGCACTAGAAATGTAGTATGGGAAGGACTATTCACAGGACCCTAAGGTTTTATTAAATGCTTGAAATATATTAAGGAAGGGATCAACCATATAAGGGTGTAGTGTGCGGGCGGCAAGATAGTTTAATGACATGTTACCCGATGGTATCCTTTCTACACAATCATGTTTTCCTAGACATATCAACAGCGATACAGAAAAAAGCTGGTTTTCTAAGACCTAACATGCATATTCATCGCAAGAAGCAACACCACTAAGATCTACATCTTAAGTTTCATACAATCATAAATAAACACAATAGAAGGTTTAGCCAAGCATGTTAAAGATAAAGTAAGAATAGATAAGAATCACACAACAAGACATATTAAATGATTAAGATAGTCTTACTTGATTAAAACATGAATTGAAGAGAGTACAATAGGATTTTGAGGCCCTAAAATCTTCCTTAACAGCTGCTAAATGAACTAGGGTTCGTCCCTTTCTTTTACTCTAAAGTTACACACATAAAACCTTAAATTCGGGTTTGTATATATAGGAAAATCGCTGCGACGGCGTCGCATTTTAATCGTGACGTCTTCATGAATAGAATATTCTAGATAATGGGCTGGGTCGTACAATCTGACACCGTCTTGAGATCTTGTGACGCCGTCTTGAGATGGGTTGTGACGGCGTCACGTGTAATCTGTGATGTCGTCTCCAGCTTCTGAGTAGAAATTCTTGAGAGATGTTAGTGTAGGTCCGTAATCTTATCCGTTTCTTCTCCAAATGAGCCCAAGTCACGTGTATTTCCTCCAAATGCCTTCCAAATTTTAAATACCTGAAAATGAACGATTAAGTACCTATTTTGGGCATAAATGCACGATTTGGGGGGTTAAACGACCTCGAAAAAGTGTATAAAATGACACCTCATCACAATCCTTTAACCAAACTGAATCCAGAAGATGGTGATCTCATTGAAGACCCTTCTATCTACAGAGCAATTGTTGGGAAACTACTCTACCTCACAATCAATAGACTTGACATTTCCTATGCAGCTCAAGCCTTAAGTCAGTTCTCTCAAGCTCCAAGGACTACTCACCTCAAAGCTCTAGTGAAAGTTCTAAGATATATAAAAAACAGACCAGGTCAAGGACTTTATTTCCCAAAAGACAATTCACTACAACTCAAAGCTTTTTGTGATAGTGACTGGGCAAATTGCAACTTCACTAGAAGATAAGTTACTGGCTACTGCATATTCCTTGGTCCATGTCTCCTATCTTGACAATTAAAGAAACAAAGTGTAGTTTCAAGATCTTCCACTGAAGCTGAATACAGAGCCTTAGCTGACACAAATTATGAACTCACTTGGCTGAAATGTTTACACAAAGATCTAGGTGTTCATATCTCTTCTCCTATTCCTATCTTCTGTGACAATGCATCTGCCATAGCACTGGCCTCTAATCCAGTGCAACATGCTAGAACCAAGCATATAGAGATAGACTGCCATTTTGTAAGGGACAAGATCAAAGCAGGCCAAGTTCTTCCAAAATTTATACCTACAAAAGATCAAGTTGTTGATGTTCTCACTAAGGGCTTGTCCAAGGCTCCTCATTATTACTTCTTATCTAAGTTTGGCATATGTGATCCATACACATTGCCAACTTGTGAGGAGGGTAAAGGTGCTACAAGTGTTAACTGTGTTACAAAAACTACAAAGAAACAAAGTAACAAGTTTCAAAGTTCAAGGACTTGTAATGTAATATAGAATAGTAGTTAGTTAATTTTGTTAGAAAAGTCAAAGTAGTATAGTCATAATTTTGTGTGTATAAATACTCTGTAATCCCTTCATTTCTATTTCAAGAATTTAGTAATGCAATAACACTATCTTCTTCATTTTATCATCAAAGTGTCTCACGTAGAGAGGGATATGATCTCTAGTCTGGTAATTATTGTATTGTACCGTAACATACCAGATACAACCACCTGTTCTGGAACTATTTAAAAGAAAGAAAAAACAATCAAACACCCACTTGAGACCTTATTAAAGATCTTGAAATAAATACTTACGTTTTTCTTGATAAATAATCTTACCTAGGTTTTATCAAATACCTATAAATAATCAAAACCCACAATTCGAGACCTTGTTTGTGATTCGTGAAGATTAAGAAAGAACTAAGGGTTCTTTGTTATTCGGCTTAAGAACTTACGAATCAAAAACGACTCCGTGATTTGTGTTTTAAAAGAAATTTTGTTTGGAGAAACAAAGAAATGTGGTTGTTGCGTCTTTTAAGTTGATGTGAAAGAGAGTATAAGAGAGTGGTTGCATTTGGTGTTGAGAAAGGGTTAGAAAAGTAGTGACATAATAGGGTTTTATTATAAGGATTCTTTAAGTGTACTTATTGTTTTTTGAGCAAAGGGTTTCCCCGGTAAATTTATTACTTCATAAAATAATTTAAGTAGATTGGATGCGGGTGATTCCAACATCCTTGCCCGTTACATAGGCAACCTACTTCCTTAAAGGAAAGTACACAAAGTGACTAGACTACAAATGACTCACAAGTAACAAGTAATCTATTTCTTCTTACGACCTCATAGCTTGATATCCAAATAATCGCATATAGATTGAATATTGTCACGAATTTCCTTGCCATCATACATATCATCATCGTATGAGCCGTAGTCGTAATAATCATTCTCATAAGTTTCCCTCTATTGTTCCAACAAACTATTAGTAATACTATAGACAACCTTCTCTGAAGCCAGAAAACTTGCCATTAAGGATACTCATTATTTGATCAGCATGGGCTGAGTTTTGCGACTTTGATCAATAGAGAATTGTATGCTTATAATTATATATCTTAAAGATTGTTACATGGTTAGTACATGTAGTGTTTTGGGCGGATGCACATAGAAACTTGGGGGGGGGGGGGGGGATGCCCTCCATGATTTGCCAATTAAAATCGGATTTTAGTGTAAAATAAAATTTATTGATCATTTTATTAAAGTGCACCCCGTCACAAGATCAAATTGCCTCCCACTTTGAAGACAAACAATGTAAAAACCTTGTGTATTTGTCTTCATCTTAGTGTGCATAACGATTTTTGTCAAAAAAAAAAAAATTGCCCCTCGTCTTCTAATTTCCTGGTTCCGCCACTGGTATTCTCGATCCTTACTCTAATTTCAACCAAGAGAACTCTTAAAATGAAAAATAAGATTATGTCATTTAAATTCATATCCGGGGTAAATATAAGCTTATGTCAACATATACACTCTTAATCATCATAATAAATTCATATATGATTTGATATTATACTGTATTTGACTTTCAATTGAACTCAAAATGGATAAGAATTTGACTTTACATTTATAAGTTTTTTAGAGCATTATTAGTTAAAATGTAATTAAATATACTTAATTTTAAGGTTCATGATGATTCCGTAGTCATATTGGAGACGAAGTATCATAATTTTCATATATTAGAATCTCTCTAGTCACATTAAAACAACGTCAAACCTCAATTAAGTGTATAAACAAGTAAATGATTGAGATTTATTATTATGTTATCTTCAACTAGATAGTTGTATAGATGTCATACATATGACTTCGAGTTTAGGGTTTATTAAACCCTAGTAGCTAGTTATTATTGTACGGTTTTTTAATTTAGAATATATGTTTGATGTATATTTTTCTCGATAGAGTATGTAATGAAAATTTCAACTTCTTGTATTTAGATCTTCAAGTTTTATCTTCACAAAGTCTCAGTTACATTATCACACGCTAATATCTTAATTTCTTTCTTCTCTCGAACGATAATGATAAAAAAACTAGCAAGAAGCTAAAAATAAACATAGTAAAAGAGCAACAAATCCAACCGACCCACCGTATCATCCCGACCGAAAATAATCACCCACACTAACAATTCAACACCTAGTTAGACAATTAAACATCTAGATTGCCAAAATGAGGATTAAAATAATGTCTAAACAAACGCGACAGAATAGCAGACACCACATCCCGATAGCAATACATTAATTGTTGATGTATACAGAGATATAATTAGTCATTGGTTTTGCATGTACATAACATGCATTGGTTAATAATAATGCCTTCTACGGCTAATGTGCTTTGTGAAATGCATGTTAACTTTTATCATTGTAATATATTTTTGTTCTTTTAAAGGTATTAAACACATTACTACGATTGTATGATCGAAATTGACCTGTCAAAATCATTTATATGGCGAGCACTCATACATAGCGGCGGAAATTTAAAGCGACATATAATTGTAGTTGCGAAATCTGATCAAACTTTCGGCATATAAGTAGTCATGAAAGGAAAATATATATTAATGTAACGTATAATATTAGAATGAATACAACGTAAGGGTATATTTGTAATATATATATATATATATATATATATATATATATATATATATATATATATATATATAATATAAATATAATATATATATATATATATATATATATATATATAGTAAGGATAGATATATCGACATAAATTAGTAGACAAAATATAATTATCTATGTGAAAATTTTTTTCAATATTAGAATCTCTCTCATCATTAATTTTTTAAGTAATCTAAATTTTCATACATAGTGTACAAGCTTTAATGCATACAACAAATAAACCAAATATATTAAATACACTCTTTAATGCAAATAAGATAGAAACAAAAAAACATATTGTACAACTTTTTAGTACACAATTAACACTCTTATTAAAACACTCTATTATTTAAAGATACAAATATTAATGAAATATGTACAATTAACCAATGCGCAAACACACACATATTAACTGGTCAATACATTTAATATTATTATTAAAACACCCCTTAATCCATTAAACACACTAATTAATGTTATATTTAAAACACTCATAAAATGAAAAAAATACATGTCATTATATAGACTGTACAAACTAATAACACTCACAAATCTTCATACAATTTATATGTTGATACATATAGTTTAAAAATCGGATCGGACCAACGGGTTCAACTGGGAACATGAGTAGTCATCGGTTCGGCTAGCAAATAAAAGCCGTCCGAAAACGAACTGAATAGAACAGGCAAAAACCTATAAAAATGAGTGAACCAGCCTGATCGGGATCATTTTCTTTTTGTTTTTTTCTGGTTAATCACAGGCTACCCGCCGCCGCATCGCGCGGGTACCCTGCTAGTCTAATTAACATAGATATGTATATTTTGGATTTTGCTAACAAGTACCCACTAGCGGATGTTAAGGTGTAATTAATAAACATAAAATTTTCTAATTAATCATAATTACAATAAATACACATTAAATAAACTTATAAATTACTATATTTGAACACGATTTTCACTTGAATGAGTTACAGCATTCCGTTTATAAACAGATTAATCTATGCCCAGTGGCTTAGCAAAACCCTTTAAAAGAATATCATTTGATGATATCCGTTTCAAATATAACTGGCTTTCAAAATTCATGCATTTCTTATTGGATAGACATCCTCTCATGTTCTATTTGAACATGAGAGAGTAAAGTTGAGTGTTTGTGAGTGAAGAGAATAAATAAATAATGTGTTGTGGGGGCCACAATTTTATAAAATGATAAACTTTCACTCACAAACACTCAACTTTACCCTCTCATGTTCAAATTGAACATGAAAGGATCTCTATCCTTTGAAAAATAGTTGGACCAAAAAGACAAATGCGTGAAACATGTAGCAATATTAAAAAGCAAGTAATAAGATCATAACGATTAACCCTACATCAAGGACAAGTAAATTTGGTGGTTTTCTCTTCATCTATGTATGCAACA
>BQNB010076300.1:0-31196 GCA_026074375.1 Tanacetum coccineum | reverse complement strand
AAGGATTATTTGGAAATCTTAAGAGCTCATGTATGTAATTTGTGGCTTTTTCTCCCATAAGCTTCTAACCGGACTAATAATACGTGCTATTTTTGAAAACTAAACTTAAATCAACAATTTTTGAAGTATAGTCGATATCAATAATTTTAGTTCAAATTTATACTTAAATTTTCTAAAACGAAATTTTCTCTATATCATGGTATTATATGCAAAAAAAAATTGTGGTAATAATAATTATAAATTATGGGCTGATAAAAGTTTGTTGCATCTTGCCGGCTCACAACCGATGTTACAGCCTTCTAAAGAAAGCCTATAGTAAGAATAATAATCCGAGACTGATAAAAGTTTGCTACATCTTGCCGGCTCACAACCGATGTTGCAGCCTTCTAAAAGGTCGAGGATTTCCTTAAAAATGTGTAATTATATTAAGTGTAGTAATTGTGAGTTAATAAATATAGGGAAAATATCTTTTTCTTAAATTTAAATATGCTTTTGAACTAAGACTATTTTATTTAATTTTTTCTAAATAAGCTATGTGTATACGGGAAACCTAAGAGTTTTTGAAACCAAAGGTCCGTGAGTCCCGATACTAGTCTCTGTGGAGTGTCAAAAGCCTGGTCACTTAGCCGCAAGGTTGGGATGTGCCGAGACGAAAGTCGCTACATGGGATGATCTCGCCTTCAAACTCATTATTCTCGGGTGGAACGTGAAGCATAGAATTTTGCAAAACGTTGATCCATGGTTGAAATTTCAAATGGCACATTCACCTAAATATAATAATTGTCGGGAGTGAAAAGTTTACAAGTTACAAATATGAGTAGTGTTAGCATCTTTACTTATATTTAACGGTGATTTCGTTTTAAGCTTGGTTTGGAATAAGTGAAAAGTCGGGGACGATGAATTTATCCTTTTTAGGGGCATTTTAGGATTGAAATGCATCTTGTTTTATGATCCCTAAAAGTTATAAAAATAACGAAAGTCAAACGTTCTAGTTAGTTGCTTAATATGAAAAGTACAAAAAATGAGAAAAAAGAAAAATACAAAAATATTTTTGGTAGTTAGTGTATATATTTAAAAATGGTAAAAACGGGGCTTTTCAAAGCTTTTGATTCTTTATTTCCCCTTGGCGAACACTTAGCTACTTTTCGAGGTTATTAGTCGAGGGGGATTGAGATTCTTAGTTTTCTTAAGTGTTTACTTATAGCATTGCGTGAGGACACGCAATAGTTTAGTATGGGGGATTTTGGTATGTGCTTAAATACACATACCATTTTCCACAATAACCGGACTAAAATGACCAAAAACGTACCAACAATACATTGTATTTGTATGTTTTCATTTATATTGTGCAGGAAACGGATATCCAAGAAAAGGACGAAAAATCAAGCCAAAACGGACAAAACCGGGCACGGAATGGAAAAGCGTGAAAAGACAAAGTCAAAAAGTCAAAGTCAACCAAAAGTCAAAGTCAAAGACGGAACCGAAACCGAAGAAAAAAACTTAATGGGCCACCCGTACCCATCTAATGGGCCGGGGCAGCCCATTAAGCTATATTTATTAAGACTTATAAGCCTTTAAGGCTTAAATGGCCCATATCCCTTTTTTATACAAGAAGGGACCAAAGCTGCCAAGTCCTCAAAGTTGTATCACCCATAAACATTACATGAAGACCAAAATCCCAATTCCTTTTTCTACACTAAACCGGCCCAAAAGTTATGTATAAGCCCATTAAACCTTTAACAAACGTTAAGTCCATATACCTTTTATACCCTTAACCCTCGTTAGTCCTTAGGGACTGTGACTGCAAACACCCTATCATCTTTTAAGGGCCATTTTTGCCAAACCCCAAAACTGTTACACACCACAAAGGACCTTCATTGTAATAACTTTATACGAGTTGAGGGGCTAATTGTGCCAAACCCACCAACTCTTCAAAGTTATACCCTGCACCCAATTAAAACCCACCTTTCCCGCCAATACCAAACCTGTTACTATTCATCGTCTTCCCCACCTCGTATACTGTTCCCAAATACTCCAAACCCATCACCATCTACAACCCCACTCATCACATGGAATTTGCCATGTTGGCAATCCTAAACAATTCTATTGGACAAGATTAATGAAGGGTTACGATTTGAGACCTTAGGCACAAAGGCAATTCAATGGCCAAGATCACTTTGGGTTCTCCTCACACAAGAAGCACATGCTTGAGCTCTCTTTGTAAAGAAGCACAAGAAGACCTTAAGACTTAGTATAAATAGGACCTCAGTATAGCTTATTTCCCTTTGTCGAATTTTGTTAGAGTCAAAAGCTTATTAACAAGTTTGTACCATTTTAATATTGTCTTTTTAACACATTGTCATTTAAATTCCTGTCTTTTAAATATTTGCATTGTAATTCTTTTAAGTTAATGAAATTTTCCGTTTTCTTTAAATACTTTTCATTTAAGTTAAATTGTCTTTAAATACTGTTATATAAGCCTTTTTATAAGCTTTTAAGTTATTAAAAGCTTATATAAAGTTTGTGTAACTTTCTGTCTAAAAAATCAAGAAAAATCACAAAAAAGCTCACCCTTCAAATTACCTCAGCAATATTGGATGATAAGCTAGCCTTGGAAGAGATTATAGACCCCACTAGCTTGTTTTTGATAAGCTAGAGCTTGTAGATCATCTTTATTTGCCCTGTTTTGAGTAAGGGTACTTGTGAGTTTTTCTTATTTTTCCATTTTTTGCTTTATATTATTCAAGTGCTTATTATTTCTTATTTCCTGCTTTTCATTGCTTATTTATGTTTTGTTATGCTTATTTATGCTTTGTTATTGCTTTAATGTCCTTGGTTTGAGTTTTTATGCAAATCTGTCATTTATATGCTTTTAGTGCTTATTTACCTATTTGCTTATTGTTGTGTGCATTGTGTTTATTTTTGCTTAATCTTGTTTGTTAATCAGCTATTTTCATTTACCTAGCCTTAACTCTTTTAAAAACAATTTAAAAAGTCACTTTTCAAAGTTAAAGGGGTGTTTGGCATAAGGGTGAAAAGTGGGTCATTTCAGGTTTGAAATCCTTTTGGTCACTTGGTCACTTTTGGCCAGCCTTATTAAGCTGCTTTTAAGTTGTTTTTAAGAGTTTTAAGTTTGTTTGTTTGTTTTTGAGTTTTTTTCTAAAAACTGTGTAAAAATGTGGTGACAGAACATTCATACATAGCTTATTTGATTAAGCTGTTAAAAACAGTCTTTTAAGGTTTTGTAAGTGTTGTTTTAAGTGTTTAAATAGAGTAGTATAAGACCCTTTCAAGTTACTTTAGTGTTTTGCAAAAATCTGTCAAGGTATTTCAAGTCATTTTTCAGTTTCAAAAAGGGTTGTTTCATTTTCAGTTTTCAGATAGTAAAAAGTGTTTTTAGCTTCTAAGATTTTGAGCATAAGCTCCTTTGGTATCAAACTCCATCTGTTTTGACTTGCTTTTCATTTTGGATTTTATTTTCTAGCTTATTTTCTAGGCTGCTATAGCCTAGTTGTCTTCTTAGAAAAAACCAAAAAGTAGCCAATCTTTGTGACAGCCACTTTTCTCAGCCCTTTTTCCTAGCTTATCTTTGTTTCAAACTTTAATTTCTTTGCCTTTTTAGATAGCCCTTAAGCTAGGCTTTAAGCTTATATAGTTCATTCAGCCATAAGGATCCTTTAAAGGCTTAAAAATAAGCCCAAAAGTTGTCCCCTAAGCTGTCTGCTTCCCAGTTTGTGCTTATAGCTTATTGCTTTGTCTGGCTTATCTGTCTGTTTTGCCTAGCTTAATTTTAATTGCATTATTTGTGTTTTACATTTGCTTGTTTGTCCAAAAAAGTTGCTTAACAGTTAGCTAATTTACCCTTAGTGTAAAATCCACATTCTGTCACCTTATTTGCCTTATTTTCCAGCTTTTTTTTAAGTTACAAAAAATTTGTCTTTTTTTAAAGTAGCTTATTTTTGAGGGTTTTAATAGTTTTAAAAAAAAGAAAAAAAAGTTTTACCAAAAAAGGGAGGCCAAGGATTCGAACCCTGGACCTCCCCTTTGTCACATACACGTCCCCAAGCAAACACACACTAACCAGCGGCACCAGTAGGGCCATCTGGTTAGTTTGTGCACCTTTTTATTTATATACCTTTTTTCAGTTTTAACTATAAGCCATATTTTGCTTATAGCAGCTTATTTATAAGCTGTCTTTTCTAGCTTTTATTTTTCCCAAATCCAGCATAGCTTAATCTATTTTCCAGTATTTTTTCAGATTTTTCCAATTAAGTTTAGTATTTTTTTATCAATTTTTCTTTTCAAAACTGTTTTAAATTCATAATAAAAAAATTAAAAGTCAAAAAAATATAATTCTTTTTTTTCAAAATTTTCTTTTATCAATTAGGACCTAGGAAAATTAAATTTGCTTTCGTAGGGTTATTTTTGCAAAATTTGGTCTTTTAAAGAACGGGTTTTGAACCCCGTTCTCGTTTTTAGGTTTTAATCCGTTCTAGCTTTCGTTTTTAGGTTTTCTTTCATCGTTTTTGCATTTTAATTGTAGAAATTAGAAAACCATCTCCAAAAACCTTTAACCATTCAAAAACGCGATCACAAACGTTATCGATTTTCAATTCGCACCTCGTTGGGAGAACGACCCGGGTAGATTTTTGAAGGATTTTGTTTTGGATAGAAACGAATCTCTTAAAAGCCTCTCGGAATACTTTACCGTTGATTTAGCCTTATTATTTATAGATTTATTATATATTTATATAATTAAAAGGTTGAGTTTAATCCTACATCAGTCTTCCACCTGAATGGAGTAAGTTTGTGACTGATGTCAAGCTTGTTAAAGATTTGCATACCTCCAACTTTGATCAACTTCATGCATATCTTGAACAACATGAACTCCATGCAAATGAAGTCCGTATTATGCGTGAACGCAATCAAGATCCATTGGCATTCGTTGCAAATCAGAAGATGACACCACCTCACTTCAACCCTTATCAATCATCTTACAACAATCCACAACTTCAACAACAGTTTTCACCATCATAACATGAATCAATTCAACCCAATCAACATTACTCATCTCATTATCCATCACAAGCTCAATTCAATCATTCATCGATTCCACCATCACATACATTTCAGTCTCAAATGAATCATCAAACCTCAACTGTTCCACAAGTAATTCTACAAGTTGCTTATCAATCACCTCAAGCTCCTACACAACTTATGACTGAGTCTCCATTTGTAGACTCATGTTTTGCGGTTCCTGTTGATGTGTTTTCTTCGGAGATGATTCCAATGCTTGCCTTTATTAATGCATGGCTTTTCTAACAGTTGTTGCTTCGTCATGGTTCCCTACTAACAATAACAACTCAGAACTTCCTCTTTTTTAATTCAAGAACCAAGCACTATTTAAGATGACAGGGATACAGTGTAACAAGTTGCAGGGAAGATAAAGGGCAAAATTATTCTGGTAATACTTATAAGAGCAATGCTACTAGTTCAAGGGGAAATACTATAAGTGTACAGGCAAGAGTTGTTAAATGCTACAACTGCCAAGTTGAAGGACATATGGCTAGGCAATGCACTCAGCTAAAGCGACCAAGGAATATAGCATGGTATAAGGAGAAAGCAATGTTAGCAGAAGCTCAGGAAGCTCGACAAATATTGGATGATGAGCAACTCGCATTTCTTGCAGATCCAGGAATTCCAGCTGATCAAGCTCAGACAATCATCCCTCACAATGATGCTTTCCAGACTGAGGATCTTAATACTTATGATTTAGACTGTGATGATCTCTCGACTGCACAAGCGGTTCTTATGGCCAACATTTCCAACTATGGTTCTGACGTTATCTCAGAGGTACCAAATTCTAAAACCTATCTAAATGATATGGATAATCAAAGTGTGCATGCATTGCAGGATTTTGAACAATCACCAGTTATGGATTTTACAGATAACGAGATATCTAGTGATAGCAATATCATTCCATATTCTCAATATTTGCAAGAAACACAACAGGCAACTGTTCAAGATACTAATTTGCAGGCACAACAAGATTCAATGATTTTATCTGTGATTGAACAAATGTCAGAACAAATGATTAATCATGTTAATAATTAGGAAAAGGCTAATAAGGAACAGAATAATGAATCAATAACCGCTGAGCTAGAGAGATATAAGGAAAGGGTCAAAACTTTTGAACAACGTCTTAATATTGATTTAAGCAGTCGTGAAAAAATGATTGATTCTCAAATGGATGATATGATTAGGGAGAAACTTGCACTCAAAGAACAAATTGACTCACTTAAGCAAAATCTTTCTAAACAAATCAAAGAAAATGAATCTTTATTCAAAACTTTTACAGTTTTCAAAAATGAATCTAAAGAAAAAGAAAATAAATATATGGAAAATGAAATTGATTTGGAAAAGAAGATTAAGAAACTTGATAATATTGTTTATAAAGTGGGTCAATCTACTCAGACAGTGCATATGTTAACTAAGCCACAAGCGTTTTATGATAATACACACAAACAAGCTCTAGATTATCAAAATCTGTTTTACCTTAAGAAAGCTCAGCGGATAAAACCAACCTTGTATGATGGTGTTGTTATTTCTAATACTCATGTTGCTATGCTTGTGATTGATGACGAAAAAACATTGATTTTGGAAGAAGAAAGTCAATCAAAAATGTTTGAAAAGGCAAAGGATCCTGAAGTCATTGCAAAGAAAATTTCTCATAAACCTATTGATTATGAAAAATTAAATAGCCTAATTGAAGATTTTGAAACACGTTTTTCTCCACAACAAGAATTATCGGCTGAACAAGCGTTTTGGTTTCATACGTTCAATCCTACCATTGAACCTTCTTACTCACCACTTGTCATAGTGGATGTTCCAAGTGAACTACCTAAGGTGAGTTTGGTGAATGCAAGCCTTAAAAAGCTTAAATTCCACCTCACCCAGTTTGACTCTGTGGTAAAGAAGAGGACAACACCTAGTGCTCTTGAAGAAGGTGAATGGGGGTTTGAACATACAAAAGTTGTTTTTAACAATGAAATTATCCCATTTCTAAAATCTTTAAAAGATATCTTCAATGTGTTTGATAAAGATCTTCTAAATGATATAACGGAAGTACAAACATTTTTTGATCAAATGGAAGCGTTTGTTCAACAGTTTTCAGTTGATAAAAAAATGTTTGGAAATTGCTAAGAAAGAAATTCTTTTGGAAAATGATCGACTCTTACAGAAAGTCATGTCTCAAGATGTTCTGATAACTGTGATGAATTCTATGTCTTTGAATAATGATTCTGTGAATGTGAATATGCAAATGTGTGAATTGTGTGAAAAGTGTTTGAATCTTGATGCTGAGCTTTCCAAATCAAAACAAGCATATAATGATCTTTTGAAAAACCACTCACAACTTGAAAAACATTGTATTTCTCTCGAAGTGTCAATGCAATTAAAACAAGAAGTTTCTCAAAATGATGAATCTTGCGTTAATCAAAATGCTATTGAAATTCAAGAATATTTTGAAATCAATGATTTGAAAGCTCGGTTACAAGACAAAGGCACGACCATTTCTAAGTTGAAGGATACCATCAAATCTTTGAAAATGAATACTAAAGAAAAGAATGTTAATCATGATAAATGTGATCTTGAGCCCATAAATGATGAATTGGAGAATAGTGTGGCAAAATTACTTTCAGAAAACGAGTGTCTTTGTAATGAAATTAATCATGTGAAACAGGTTTTTAAAGATCAGTTTGACTCAATCAAACAGACACGTGTTCGTCATAAAGAACAGTGTGACTCTTTAATTAACAAACTAAACTTAAAATCTGTGGAAAATGAGGATTTAAAAGCTCAAATTCAAGATAAGGTTTTTGTGATAACATCATTGAAAAACGATTTACGAAAATCAAAAGGGAAAAAAATTTGTTGAAAATGTTGCACATATACCTTCTGCCACCACTATTGCTCCAGGCATGTTCAAGCTTGATTTTATACCGTTGCCTCCTAGGTTATTGCAAAATAGGGAAGTTCACATAAACTATCTTAGGAACACTCAAGAACAAGCTAATATTCTTCGGGAAATAGTCGAACAAGCTAAGGCGAAACAACCTTTAGATGGCGATTTAGACCTTGCTTGTAAGTATGCCACAAGAATTCAGGAGTTGCTTGTATATGTTCAAGATACGTGCCCTAATGCGATAACACCTAGTACTAAGAAGGTTGTTGTTACACCCATGAATAATGCCAAGAACGTTAAGTTTGCTAAACCTCTCACATCCTCAAGCAACATTAAACAGGCAGAGTCTTCTAATACTTCAGATTCTAACACACCTATGTTGTCTTCTACAAGAGTGAAGTGTTCTACTAGTAATTGCGGATCAAAGCCTCCAGGAAATTAAAAAGGCAGGATAGGGATCTCGCAAACTCATGTAGGAACTTGAAGATTAAGTTGGAAGCCCAACATAGGAAAAGTTAATAATTGTACCGTGTTGTTAAACCTGTTTGTGTTGTTGATGTTAAGCAGTATCTGTTCAGATGCGATTTCTGTATATTCTCATGTGCTACTTGTAATAAAATCCATGTTTATGATGTTCATTATAAATGTCTTTTGATCTTATGAAATGGGAATTAACCATTGCTAAATCTGGATAAGAAACATAAAAAGCAATAATATTTGAATCCTACGGGTTTTATTGTTTTTTTTATTCACTGAGTAGGATTTGTAGGAAACCAACAGGCAGAACTTTTCTATTATGTTGGTAACTCGTGCCCTATAAATATGTTCACCTCAACCTGAACGTAGTGCCTCTTAGAAAACCTCACTTCCCACTCGATGATATACAAAAAACCAGAGGTAAAAAGTCTATAGCAGGAATACAATAACATGTTAAAAACATAGGTTCAAGTAAAAAAGCTAAGATTGTAGAATCTAAAAATGCTAACCACTCGGAACCCAATCAAACTTGGGGATCCAATGCTATAGATATTCCATCGTCTTCTTCTCTTTTCATGACAGGTTATCTAGATTGTACTCTAGTATCTGGACTCTAGATTGTTCGGAAACCCACTTGTATTTGGAATCGCTTCATGCAACTTTGGGTTAGTAAATTTCTGGGTAATGTTAGATTGGAACGTACAGATTGCAAGGATTATGCGGTATGGTGACTATCAACTGGGAAACGTTATTATCTCAAGGGTTACTACGTTGAGGGACTTGGACATAACTTGTTTTCTGTTGGCCAATTTTGTGATGCGGATCTTGAAGTTGCATTTCGGAAAAACACTTGCTTTATTCGTAATTTAGAAGGTGTTGATCTACTTTCAGGGTCCTATGACACAAATTTGTACATAAATTCTCTTGATGACATGCTTAAATAATCCCTGATCTGTCTTCTATCTAAAGCGTCAAAGACTAAGAGCTGGTTATGGCACCGTCAGTTATCTCATCTTAACTTCAGTACTTTGAACAAGCTAGCTAAAGATGGTCTTACAAGAGGAATTCCTAGGCTTAAATTTTAGAAAGATCATTTGTTATGTTCAGCATGTTGCTATTAGGAAAAAGCAAGAAAACCTCTCATCACCCAAAGCTGAAGACCACTAACCAAGAGAAACTATACTATTTTGGTAATGGGATTTGTGTGGCCCAATGCGTGTGGCTATTATTTAACGGGATAGGTTATAATCTTAGTGATAGTCAACAATTACTCAAGATTTACCTGGGTTAGATTTTTGAAGGCAAAATATGAAGCTCCTGCGGCAATTATCAAATGCATAAAAAATATTCAAGTTCGTTTGAAAGCCACAGTCCAGAATGTTAGAACAGATTATGGACTTGAATTTTTCAATCAGAAACTTCGTGAATGGTATGAAAATGTTAGCGCATCAAACCTTTGTAGCTCGCACTCCTCAGCAAAACGGTGTTGTTGAAAGGCGAAATTGGACTCTTGTTGAAGCTGCTAGAACAATGCTAATCTTTTTAAACGCTTCATATATTTTCTCGGTTTGAAGCTATCAATACAGCTTGTTATACCCAAAACCGTTCTTTGATACGCCTCCGATAGAACAAAACTCCATACGAGCTTATGCAAGACAAGAAACCGGACTTATCATTCTTTCTTGTCTTTGGTTCACTTTGTTTTCTACAGTGTTCATGAGGTATATGGAGTAATTTTGATTCAAAAGTAGACATAGTGATTTTTCATTGGTTAGAGCGCCTGCAAAGAAAGCGTTCAGAATCTATAACAAAAGGACTCGGATAATTACTGAAACAATCTATGTAACGTTCGATGATCTAACAACAATGGCTTCTAAACAATTTAGTTCAGGACCCGGGCTTCATTATATGACTCCTGCTACATCCAGTACATGACTCGGTTCAAATCCTGTTTCTTAACTATCTTGCTTGCCACCAAAAAGAGATGATTGGGATCATTTGTTTTAACCAATGTTCGATGAATACTTTAATCCTTCACCGATTGTTGTCTCTCCAGTTCAAGAAGTTGTTGCTCCAAGAGCTGGAGTATTAGCTAATTCTCTTGTGTCAACTTCCATTGACCAGGATGCTCCATCAACAAGTATTCCTTCATCACAAGAACATGTACAGTCTCTAATCATTTCTCAAGGTTTTGAAGAATCACCAAAAACACCAACATTTCATAATGATCCACTTAATGAATCTCCTAATGAAGACTCGACTCCTCAAAGATCATCATCTAATGTGAGATAAATCCACACTCAATGTGAACACCTTGGTAGATTGACTAAGGATCATCCTATAGAAAACGTGATCTGTGATCCTTCTCGCTCTATATCTATAAGGAAGCAACTTGAAACTGATGTCATGTGGTGTTATTTTGATGCCTTCCTTACTTCTGTAGACCCAAGACTTCAATCAAGCATGACAGATAAAAAAAAAAAAAATAAAAAGAAAATATCAGTCATGGGACGATTCATTGCAAGAAGAAATTATGATTGAATGACTCTTGAGTTTAGGAATTGGTGGCATGTCCAGATAACGTGTTCTTGATCAAACTCAAATGGATTTATAAGGTCAAAATAGATAAATCTAGTAGGGTACTAAAGAATAAGGCTCGACTAGTTGCTCAAGGATTCAGACAAGAAGAGGGTATCGATTTCGAAGAATCATTTGCACCGATTGCTAGAATTGAGGTCATTCGTATCTTCATAGCATATGTCGCTCACAAGAATATGATAATCAACTAAATGGATGTCAAAACGGCTTTCTTGAATGGCGAGCTCAAAGAAGAGGTCTACGTTTCTCAACCAGAAGGATTTGTTGATCAGGACAACCTATCGCATGTGTACAAGCTCAAAAAGGCTATTTACGGTCTAAAACAAGCATCACGTGCATGGTATGATATGCCGTCAAGCTTCATAATCTCTCAACAATTCTCTGAAGGTGCAGTTAATCCAACACTCTTCACACGGCATGCTGGAAACAACATATTACTGGTACAAATTTATGTTGACGATATAATATTTGCTTCCAATAATACTTCCATGTGTAATGAGTTTACTAATCAGATGACCAATAAGTTCAAGATGTCAATGATGGGGAAAATGTCATTCTTTTTAGGATTACAAATATCTCAAAGTCCCAGAGGCATTTTCATAAACCAATCTAAATATGCTTCTGAAATTGTTAAAAAATATGGTTTGCATACTACTGATTATGTCGACACACCCATGATTGAAAACAAAAAACTAGATAAAGATCTACAAGGGAAACCAGTTGATGCTATACTTTACCGTGGCATGATTGGATCCTTAATGTATCTTACACCCAGTAGACCTGACCTTAACTATGTTGTCTGCTTTTGTGCCCGGTATCAGGCTAAGCCTACCGAAAATCACTTATAAGCGGTGAAACGGATCTTTCAATACCTTAACGGAACCATTAACATGGGACTTATTGTAACAAACCTGAAGGATCCGATATTCACTCACAAGCTTATGCATATGCCGATCACGCGGTGTATAGGACACTAGACGTGGTACATCGGAAGTCGCTCAGTTTCTTAGGTGATCCAACTATGTTAGCATGGTCGTGCAAAGAAGCAAAAGACCATTGCTATCTTGAGTATAGAGGCTGAATATATTGCCTTGTCTGGATGTTGCTCACAAATCCTATGGATGTATGCCGTTCACAAGACTACATACTATGGTTTTAAATTCAATAAGATTCCTCTGTACTGCGACAACAAGAGTGTGATTGCTTTATGTTGCAACAATGTTCAACATTCAAGAGCTAAGCACATCGATATTCGCTACCATTTCATAAAGGATCAAGTGGAGAATGGAATCGTGGAACTATACTTTGTCCGGATTGAATACCAACTGGCTGACCTCTTTACTAAACCGTTGCCTCGAGAGAGATTTAACTTCTTGATCGATAAGCTTGGTATGAGAAGCATGTTTCCAGATACGTTGAAACGTCTAGCAGAGGAAACGGACGAGTGATGGTAGTAACTCATATCCTGTATATATGTACATATGAAAACATAAAAAATCCAAAAAGATTTTCCATTTATAAAATTTTACAAAAACAAAAGAAAAAATTAAAAAATCAGAAAAAGATAAAAATATGTATCTCTGGCATGTCTTTTGAAAATCGATAACATTTGCAGCCTTAGAAATGTCATTTAATAATGATACGAGGCTGTAAATGAAGTTCGAACAGAAGTTTCAAATGTTTTCAAAACATGCCAAAATGGTTTGCTATTATTTTAGATAGCAACCCGGTCATCATCTTAAAGGCAAGTATGTCGTCAAAAAAGACAACTTGACCTCATAACAGGAATTAATTTTCTCGGGAATGAATTACTTTATATTCATTCAAAAGCTTGTGATTATTTTGCATCATAACCCGTGCTTCTTATAATCCGTAAGTGTATGTGTCAGTGCGCTTATGTGTCAAAATAAGAAATTTCAAAATCTACAATAATCATCTTTCAGATTCATCAAATCATCATTTTTCTAAGACAATTTTGATCCATCAAATAACGACTACAACTCTTTCAATAGAAAACGGGTCATTATTTGAGGGGGAGAAACTGTCAAAATCATCTTCTTCATAATTAATAAGGTTTCAATCGGAAAAGGTTTTAATGGTTTCGGGTGAATAATTAAAGGGGAGTTGATTAATTTCAACTCAATTGAGCTTTATTTGATATATGTTTAATCTTTAGGGGTATTAATGCATACTGTAATATTTTTTTTCTTGTTTACCAAACCTTAGGGACTAGTGTTGCCATGTGCTAAACTTGTATTTGCCTTAGGATAAGTTTTAAGAAAATTTGTTGTGCTATTAAACCTCAGGGGGCATTTTTGCCAAATCTCAAAAGATTTAAACAAATAACACCCCCTTTGCCCCGTTCCTTATTCACACGAACAAACACACTCTCTCAAACCTTCAAACCTCCATTGCTAAAATTCAAGACCTTCAAGAACTCGACCTTTCTCGTTTTAATCTTAAGGTACTCACGTGTTAATGCTATCATACCCATTTAATCAGACCAAACCTTTGCATTTCACTCGAAAAACCCAAAATTGACCTAATTTTCATCATCACTTAAAAGTGTGTAAAAAGTTAAATTGATAGAGGGGTTTTGGTCTATTGAGGGTCTAGATGGTGTGCTTAAAACAGTTTTTAAAGGGGTTAACTCTTTCATGGGTTTCGAGTGATTCTTGATGTCGAACGAAGTGATAATGGGTTAAAAACTTCAAAATGTACATAGGTTTGGGTTTAAGACTTGTATATTGATAGTTTGAGTGCATTTGAGTGCTTGGTTGCATGCTTACATGATAAATCTTGAAATTTATGAGGTTTTGAGCTCATATGGGTCGAACGTGGCTTAAGTCAAGATTTTTATGGTTAATTTGTGCTTTAAAGATATTAGAATAATATATTGATGGTATATGATCATGTTTAAGTGAACTTAGAGGCTTAAAAGGGTGATAATTGTTTGTGTAAAAATCTGTATAGGCGATCTATACATATAGAATTTTATAACAGGCGATCAATACATATTGAACTTTACTCAGGCGATCAATACAGCAATACACAAGGCAATCTAATATAGAGATTATAACAGGCGATCAATATATGTTTAATTACAATAGGCGATCAATACATGCTTAATTACAATAGGCGATCTATACACACGACATTACAACAGGCGATCTATACACACAACCTTATACAGGCGATCTATACACTATCCTAAGGCATACTATACTTGATTTTTTCTAATCGAATTAATCTAGTAATCTTGGTAATTCAACCTCATAACCTAATCTAAGTGTAATTTAATCCTATCTTGTCATATAGTGATTAAGTTAGGTATAATTTTCCTTAGAAATCTTAAGTGTTTGCCTTGATTTCATTAGTTTGCCTATAATCAATGTGGTGTATGAGAGTGTGTGTATCCTGGTTGCATGTGTATCAGTAATTTGCATTGTGTGTAGTTGTATCAATTTGTTGCCTTGTATTTGTTTGCCTATCTCCTGTTGTAAACCCTGTTTTGCATCAATAATCTTGAATCATGACCTAGATTGTCTATCAGTGTTATATATATTTGCGTGTGTATGAACTGTATGTGACAACTCTTAGCAGAATCATGACTTCCATCACTGCTCAACAAACCAAGCTTGATCTTGAACTTGTTCCCAAAGAGAATCGACTTGACATTGGAAAATGCAATGGAAGAATCCCTCGAGGATTGAAACCAAAAGAAGAAACATTTCAAGTTGTTCTGGATGCACTTGCACTCACTCCATGCTATCCTGCATTTCTCATCACTGCTGATGTCCCTGAAGTGTATATGCATCAATTCTGGAATTGCATATACAAGCATGACGACTTCTACAGATTCAAGATTGATAAGAAGAAACGATTCAAGCTTACCTTGGAAGTCTTCAGAGATATCTTTCAGATATGACTAAGAGTACCCGGTCGTAACTTTGATGCTCTTCCTTCTGAAGAAGACACTATATCTTTCTTAAGAGATCTCAATCATACTGGGGTTATGAATTCACTCAATGATGTTGTTATAGATCAGATGCATCAACCATTTAGAACATATGATGATATCATGAACAACAGAACCTAACTGGAAAGATGGTGATGTCTATGGTCTAGACAAACTTCGTCTTACCCGATACAAAACCCTTTGGGGCATGTACCAAATCAGAAGAAGTAACAATGAACTACTCTAAGGGGGGTGGGGTGGGGGAATGAAATCACCTATCAGATGACAACAAAGATCACAAAAAGCAAGAAAAGATGTACTACCCTCGTTTCACCAAAGTTATCATTCACCACTTCCTTATTAAAGAAAAGTCACTTTCTCGGAGAAATAGAATTGGGATGCACACCTCCAAAGATGACTACTTGATTAACACCTTAAGATTTGTTTCAAGAAGAGAAGCATCTCAGATCTATGGAGCAGTTCTACCTGAATGTTTGACAAGTCCAGAGATGAAGGAAAGTAAAGCGTACAAGACTTATCTTGGCTATGCTACAGGTGAGGTGCCTCCCAAGGTTGCTAGAAAATTCAATGTTAGGATTTCATTTTATGTGACGATATTACGGAATTACCGTAGCTTTTATATAGTTCATACGCAAGGACTAAATTAGCCAATAGTGCATAGTTTAGTTAAGTATGGGCTATAAATACCCCTCCATAGCTTCCATAGAGGGGTTAAGACTTTGTAAATTTTCTCTTTCATTTTAATAAAACACACACACTTTTACATTTTCTCCCTCTACTCTCTCTCTCTACAAAACATGACTACCTTTACTTGGTTTGATTCACCAAGACCACCGGATTCAATGATTCTTTAGTCCTTCAATTGGTATCAATAGCCATGGCCACATTCTTGGGTCGGCTTATTTTTTATGGTCCGGGTGGTCTAGATTTGGTCTCAGCTCTGTCACTTTTGTTCATATGTGTACTGTTCATACACAATGTCATTGAAACTGTACCATGTGTTACGTTCATTCGATGGAATCTTTATAAAAAGTCATGAAATGATTGAGTTTAGTGTTGTGATGATATTTCTGGTTCAGATATGTTGTTCATGCTTTCAAGACAAAGTTAATAGATGAAGCAAATCTGGGTTTCTTATTTTTTTTCTTGGTTGCGTTTTGACCAAAAAGTCAAAACCAGATCCGGAACTTAAGGGAAAAAGTACAATAGTACAAAAATTTTCCAAGTTGCGTTTTGGTTATCAAATATTGCGTTTTGTCAGATAGCATTGCGTTTTGGCCATTGCGATTTGGGGTACAGGTACTATGAAGACATATAAATATGCAAAATCTAAACAAAACGCTGGCCAAATTGATTCTTGGTTGCGTTTTGTTAAAAACCTCAACACAAACCGAGTCAACTCGGTATTTACCGAGGGGGGGGGATAAATAAAAGGGGAAATAAAAAAAAGGGAGGGGAGATAAAGGCGAGTTGACTCGGTCAAAACTCAAAGAGTCACATTGTGCTGCAACAATGTTTAACATTCAAGAGCTAAGCACATCGATATTCGCTACCATTTCATAAAGGAGCAAGTGGAGAATGGAATCATGGAACTATACTTTGTCCGAACTGAATACCAACTGACTGACATCTTTACTAAACCATTGCCTCAAGAGAGATTATTCTAAGTGAATCATTTTAATGTTACTATAATGGCTTTTGATACCAATTGAAAAGGACAGAAATGTTGACAAAATGAAAATAACAGATTCAATTCAAACCATAAACACCAACATCAACAACAATTAACAACAACCACAACCTCTTTATCACAAATCCAACTCACTAAACATATATCCCTTCGTCA
This sequence comes from Tanacetum coccineum, assembly GCA_026074375.1. Lineage (NCBI taxonomy): Eukaryota > Viridiplantae > Streptophyta > Magnoliopsida > Asterales > Asteraceae > Tanacetum > Tanacetum coccineum. The sequence goes on along the minus strand of BQNB010076300.1, from coordinate 14,333 downwards.
CATTTCAATCCAACAAAACCAAGTCTACCTAAAACCCCTCATCACATATTAAATCCGACTCCCAAACTATCCTAACCCATCGTCACATAAACAACATCATTCCACAGCACCAATCTAATCCTATCCCTTCACCAACATCAAACAATACTCGAAACAGAAAAACAACAATGATATTGATCTCAGTTTGTTTGTTTTCGTGTTGTACAATTAAAGTCAAGACCTTCAAAAGATCAAGAAACACAAAAATAGTAACATCATCATTGATCTAAAAAGGTCATTAACCCTCTTCAATATTCGAAATTAGAAAAAAATTTATAACAACAATGTTATAATCTTTTTCTATTTTGTTAAAAATCACAAAAACAACACAAATACTTTACCCAAGACCCTCAATGGATCTTGAAGCCTTAACCTTCTCGTGTTCGTCGTCATTTTATATTGAAGAGAAAAGGTATCGTCTTGTTTGGTTTTGAAACCAAAAAAAGATGTATGTCGTATGATTGAAAGACACACGATCAATATTTTGGTATTGTTGTTGGGTGTATGGTTAAAACGTTATCAAAATGATAGATGGTTTCTTGTGTTTGTGAAATCAGATGTGGTATTTTCATGTGATGGTGAGAATATCATTGATGCGTTTTATCTAAAAGGGATTGATCTCTTTGAGATGGAGCAGATCTTAATCTTGAGATGGGGTATGGGATATGTGAGATAGTGGTTAAGGTTTGCAAATAAGTGAATTTAGGGATTGAGCACACTTATACTCCCTAATATTAGGGCTAATGTGGATCATGGGCTGGCTTCACATATATACAGAGTATAATCAGTCTTGGGCCGAGATTATGAGTCTACAGATTCGTTATTGAGTGATTGGGCCAAGTATAAGGGTTTATTATTGAGCTGAAATTTTGATTATAGAAATGTTAAAGATGTTTGAGTATAATCATTGAACTTTCATAAGTGTTTTTTCTAGTCGGTTGATTGTATAGTGCTCAACGTTTGGCCATATATGATCATGTTAGATTATTTTTTAGCTCAAATTTGACGATGAGAAATTCTTTTTTGGGTATAAGTATTGGTTTATGGTTATACTCATGGTGAAAATGACAAAGTGACAATTTATTTTCAAGTGACGAGATCGAGATCAATCTTTATAAAGAATCATGGAATGTAAATCAGAATGGCTAGATTTGGAATTAATTTTTTGAGTGACTACGGAGTTGATTTGGTATCACTTATTTGAGATTGAAGTTGACTTTCACGAAGACGTGTTCTTATTTTATCTTGAATTCGGGGTTGGTTGGATGCATGATTTCAATGATAACTTGCTCGAGCTTAAGATTTAAGTTGAAGACTTGGGTTATTGAGTTACCAGCAGTCGGGGTGGATGGTTAAAGACCTGGATAACTATCACTTAAAGGAGTTACGTTGTAGTACTCAGTGACACACGCATAAGACGATGTGGATAATTGCAAGAGGTGATGAAAGTCTCATACTTTGTCTGGTGAGTATTGAGTACTTAAAGATTTGCTTGCAGCACAAATTCTCTACATCGTTCTTCTAAGATTTGTGCAAGCTTAAGTCATAAGAACGGGGAATTCTACTTTAGTTTCTATTTTGGTATATCGGGTTTACTCCATCAGTGGTCACTTCAAATAGCCTACAAAACGGTTGGTAAAAAGATAGTCAGAGAGAGTTTATGAGTAGAGATCTGATCAGCAGTTGATTCTCACGGGATAGATTTGAGCTAATTTATTCCTCACACATGTATTCAAGTATATATGCGTACAAGGTTTTGCTGATTCTGAGGTATCAAAACCAGCAAGGGGGAAGGAAGACATACCCTTGAGCCGCCTTTGCCTTTCTTCTTCTTGAAAGCTTGTGTAAGTCATCTTTCTTGAAAATCTTTTCGTTGGGCAATGCGAGAAGACTAATGTCATAATCGCAGAGATAATCAAAGCTTTAACTTATGGATTTTGGGTGCATTTCTTCAACCACACGGGGGAAGTGATATCTTGTGAAAGGTAGTATGCATTATTTGAATTTCTAGGGGGAAGTGTTGTGAGAAGAATTATTCAAGCATGAGAAGATACGTTGCTGATCTAGATAATGTTTTCCCCGAACGATCAATCACTAAGCTTATTCTTAAAGAAGCAGTAATATTTGATGTGGTATCTTACTAATTCCGTTGTGCACTTAATATTTTAAGTTTGTAAGAAAGCTTTAAAACTTCTCAAGAGAGGATTGCTAGTTTGGGGGGAAGCTTTAAAAGCTTATAAATGAAATATATGTGGCATGAATTAGGGGGAAGCTAATTCAGAAGCTTCTCCTTAACCAAAAGTATATGGGTTACTTAGTTCGTGCCTATTATAATATTTCTCCTACAAGGTACTACAAAGATGATTTGTTGGAGTGCAGACTTGAAGTTAAAGACCACAGAAGACATCATCAGCATTGGAAGCTTTATAGAAGTTCTTGATCTTAATCATTATGTACTTATTAGGAAAATATTGTAAGTAATTTCGTATATCGTCCCGTGGGGGAAGATTGTTAGGAATTCACTTTACGTGACGACATTTATGGAATTACCATTGTTTACCATATCACCACACACAGGGACTAGAATAGTCAATATAGGATTCCTATGTAATGTGTGGTGGTATAAATACCCCTCTAAGGCTTCCATGGAGGGGTTGAGGCTTTTGTATTCTTCACTTTTCCATATTATTTTACATCTTAAGTTTCTCCCTCTACTTTCTCTCTCTAAACATGACTATCTTCATCTTTGAGCTTCCAAGACCACTGATCTAAGTTTATTTGTTTCTTTTAGTAAGTGGCAATCTTAACTTTCATATTCGGCCACCAATACAGTTTTTTTAAATCCTGATACATCTTGTCTGATCCATGATGTATTGAATATTTTGACTTATACGACTCATGGATAATCAGTTCCCTTAAATTACCTTGACAAGGTATCCAACTTCTCCCATTTAAGCATAATGTTCCATCAGTACGCGGCTCTAGCTTCTTAATCATACCACATAGATCTTCGGTTCCATAATTCTCCTCCTTTCTCGCCTCAACCTGAGCGTCTAAAATCTGCACAGGGAGGTTCATACTAATCGTCATAACCAAAGCTCGAACTCATGGTGGCTTGATCCTTTCCTTTCGGCTCAAGTCATCCGCCACCAGGTTCGCCTTCCCCGGATGATAACGTATCTCACAGTCGTAATCACTCAGCAGCTCTAACCATCTACATTGTCTCATGTTCAACTCTTTCTGATCTAGAATATGTTGCAAACTCTTGTGATCAGTGAACACAACGCACTTCGTACCGTACAGGTAATGTCTCCACATCTTGAGAGCAAACACTACCGCTCCCAGTTCTAAGTCATGTGTGGTGTAATTTTTCTCGTGAATCTTGAGTTTGCGTGATGCGTAAGCTATAAATTTATCCTTTTGCATCAGAATCGCGCCCAACCCATTACGAGAAGCATCACAGTAAACCACGAAGTTTTCAATACCTTCGGGTAAAGCCAAAATCGGTGCACTACACAACTTTTCCTTCAACAGTTAGAATGCAGCTTCTGCCTTTTCGGTCCAATCGAACTTCACATTCTTTTGAGTCAACTTTGTCATGGGTTTGGCAATCTTCGAGAAACCTTCTATAAATCGTCGATAATAGCCGGCAAGTCCTAAAAATTAACGAATTTCTGTCGGAGTCTTGGGTGATGCCCAATCCTTGATTGACTCAATCTTAGCTGGGTCCATGTAAATGCCTTCACTATCAATCACTCGACCAAGAAATTGTACCATTGACAGCCAAAAATCGCACTTCGAAAACTTAGCGTACAATTCCTCCTTCTTAAGTAACTCTAAAATTAACTTAAGATGTTCTGCATGCTCCTCCTCGCTCTTGGAGTAGATCAAGATGTCATCAATAAAAACGATCAGGAATTTATCTAAGTACGATTTGTACACCCGATTCATCAAGTCCATGAATAATACCGGTGCATTAGTCAATCCAAAAGGCATTACTTGGAACTCGTAGTGACCATAGTGAGTCCTAAACGTCGTCTTTGGAATGTCCTCGTTACAAACTCTGAGTTGGTGATAACTAGACCTCAAGTCGATCTTCGAGTAGACACTTGATCCTTGCAACTAATCAAATAAATCGTTGATTCTCGGAAGTGGATATCGGTTCTTTACCGTCAACTTGTTCAGCTCGCGGTAGCCGATACACATCCGGAAAGATCCGTCTTTCTTTTTGACAAACAAGACCGGGGCTCCCCAGGGTAAGGAACTCGGTCTTATGAATCCTTTGTCAGAAAGTTCTTATAGTTGAGTTGACAATTCTTGCAGTTCTGACAATGCTAATCTATACGGAGCTCGTGCCATAGGTGCAGCACCAGGGACCAAGTCAATTTGAAATTCAACTTGTCGCGTTGGTGGTAATCCAGGTAAGTCCTCTGGAAAGACCTCCGGAAAGTCCCGTACAGTCGGTACGTCCTCAAGTCGCTTCTCCTCCGACTTGCCTTCGGTTTCCTTCTTCGTTACTTGTGCCAGAAAAACTTGGCATCCTTTCTCATTATACTTCTGAGTTTTAGTGCACGATATAATGCTCAACTTCAACTTCTCTCTTCTACCGCCTCCATCACCTTAGACTATCAAAACTTCATCTCCATAGGGAATTTGTACGACCTTCTCATCGCAAACAATCATCGCATGATGGTTCGCTAACCAATCCATGCCGATGATGGCGTCAAAGCTTCCAAGTTCTACCGGCATTAGGTCAATATTGAATGGGTGACCTAATAATCCTAAGGTACAACCCTAAGCCAAACGGGTTTATTAAGTTTTTTTCTTTTTTCAGAAATTCTTTCGTCGGCTAATTCGATAGCATAGCTAACGTCTAAAGTATCAGGGGTTATATCAAGCAAAGTACTAAATGTAGTCAATACAAAACTTCTATTGGCACCCGAATTGAATAATATGAAAGCATATGATTGTTGAGAAGAAACATACCCTTGACGTCATTTGAATCGGGGTTAGCTTCTCCTCCACCAGCACATATGCTTTCCCTCTTTCTTCACCAACTCCATTCTTGTTCCCAGCTTTATTTCCACGGTTTTGATCCTTCAACTTTGGGCAATCACTTCTGAAGTGTCCTTGTCTTCCACACTCGAAACAAGCTATGACCCTCTGATTCACTACTTGACCCCTCTGTGTAGAAGTAGTGGAGATTATAACCTTACAATCTCGGGTTAAATGCCAACCTTGTTACACTTCCCACATCTTACTGTGCATGGTCCTTCATGGTGAAGCTTACACTTGTTATAGAAAGGCAACGGTCCATTATACGGTTTCTTCTCATTGTTGCTAGCCGTATAGGCTCTTGTTATATTCTGACCTCCAGCATTTGGTCTTTTGAATGGTGGTTGCTGACCACGGTTGTCTCTCTGATTGACATCCAATCTTCTTTTGTTTTTAGCATTTTTCACAGCATAGCCTTTCAACTTTTGGTCCATTAAGTTGTTGGAAATCCGAACAGCATCTTGGAGTCTCGTGGGCTCTGCAGCAATTACATTACCCTGGATATTATCCGGGAGACCTCCAGTATACCTCTCAACTCGGTCCTCTTCCTCAGGAACCATTTTGGTGCACAACATAGTAAGCCCTTGGAATCTCTGAGTATAGGTAGCCAAATCATTGTTCTTCGCAGTTAAGTTCTACAATTCAGTCTCCATTTTCTGAATTTCACTCCTTAGACAGTACACCTTAGTCATTAGCTTCATCAGCTCTCTCCATGACATGGTAAATACAACATCAGTTCCAATGGTTTTCTTGTGTGAGTTCCACTAACTTAGTGCATTGTTCAACAAGGTGCAAGTAGCATACTTAACTTGGGACTACTCTGGGCAGTTGCTGATATGGATACTGTTTTCATCTTCTCAAACCACCTTATCAACCCGACAACTCTTTTCGTACCCTTAAAGTTGAGTGGTTGACACTTCATGAAGTCCTGATATGTGCATTCTCTAGAAACAGGTCTATCACCTCTACCATTCTCATTTGGATTTCCATTTCCACTATTTCCATTCTCACCATTTCCATTACCACCATTTCCATTACCGTCATTTCCATTATCGCCGTCAATGCCATTCTGGATTTGATTCTCAGCCTCGAGAGCATTGGCGGCACGGGTCGCCTCATGAGCAGCCAACGCTTCTTCCACACGTTGGTTAATGAGTTCTTCGATTGTTTCAGGGGTCATACCAGAGCGAGTGATAGTCATTGTTCTATATTACAAGACATAACACTTGCTGAGATCCGATATGAGGTATAGCCATTATAAATGGTAAATAGGGTTTATATAGAAAAATACAATAGAACATGTTTTGCCAGAAAAAGTAAATAACAATATAGATGAATAGGCGAGAGAATCAAAACAAGCTTTTTATTTCATGAATAAAAGCATAATTCGGTTAAAACTAACCCAAAATAGGTACATGATTTACGATTAGTTCTACTGCCAACATCTAGACCTAACCATCAATCTAATGTCCTACATGCCCATGGTACTACTAGTCTAAGGGCGGAAACCCAAATGTCTCTCAACATACGACTCCAACCTCCTAAGTCTCCTCCGAGTATCATCACGATCCCTACGAACCTGACGAAACTCCTCCTGTGAAAGTGCCATGTGCCAATGAAGACTGTCAATCCGATCTCTCTCTATAATTAACATGGCTCGAACCTTTAGGTACTCCAGTCTTAAACTACTAATCCCCTCAACCAAACTAGCTCGCTCTCTACTAGATACCAACTGACTAGTCTCCAACTGTTTCTGAGTGGTCTTAATCTCAGTAATCATATCAATACGAACCTCTGACATGTAGTGAACTATGTCATAAATAGTATCCTCAAGATCAGGTATACCTCCTCTAGAAGACTCAGAACTATCACCAATAGCCAATGGATCTACAACGATCTCTCTCGTGACTGTCGCACTAGCCTCTGGCTCAAACTCCTCATCGTCCTCCCTAACATCACTAGCAGCAATCCCAACTCTCATACCTACACCATCCCCAGTGTGAGCTACAACTCCCTCACTAATACCTACATCTGCAATAGCCTCTACATTAGCAGTATCCACCTCCATATGCTCCTCTCCGCTATCCTCTGATGAGTATAAACCTCTAAACCTCTTGTGAGGTGGTGAAAGATTAGCAGGAGTAGGGGCTATCAACCTCGAAACATGAGTAGGTGATGGTACCGAAGCAGTAGGGGACCTACATCTCTTACGAGATGGTCTAGAAGAAGGTAAAGATGAATCCAATGACCTCTTAGATGATGAACCTAAAGATGACTCTAATGTAGTCGGTGGGTATAGAGTAGATAATGGTGCAGCCCTCCAACGTCTAAATGCCTCACTATATCGTGGAGTTAAAACTGGTAGATAATTCAACCTAGGTGGTGCATCTCTAGTCGATGGTCCTGAATGAGCCTGACCTGATAAATCACATCCCAAAGAATGAACTAATGATGGGTCTAAAGATGAACTAGAAGAAGATGACTCTGGTGAAGAATGATGATCCGATTAATGATGAGATACACGTCTCTATGTAAGTCTACGAGCAGGTAAAGGTCTAACTCTCTTCCTCGCAGTCAACAACTTACGCGGCCCGTTAGGATGGGTGCGGTAAGGTCGACCGAAAGGGATAGCCTCACCGGGTCGGATAAGAGTCGTTGAACGTCGACAAATCCCGGGTGGGGCAACAACAGGAGCAATAGGAAACTCAGATGATAGTGTAAGAATATCATGAGATGACGGTCCTGATGTTGTGGACGGCCTAGATGCGACCCTGTCTCTCTATCTCGAAACCTCAGGATCATGAACGGTAAGAGACTCATGCCGCTCGGGTCTCTGCTCGGCAGGCTTGGACTCATCATCCGCCTCCGAGTCATCAGAACATAAAAAGGGTGAAACCAATGGTAAGTCTGGTACGGGAGGTAAAGAATCCTCTGATGGATCAGAATCAGAAGAAGATGAATAATCCACAAAATTAAGTACCCCGGCAAGTGAGACGACTAAAACTGTCCCCACCTCTGGTGTAACTATAGGGTCAGTCGGAACAATAGGAACCTCAGGGATAACAAGGATAATAGCAGGAATAGCACCAAAGAGAATCACTCGTGGGGCATGAGGGCCTACGTTTTCCTCATACGAATCAGACAAAATAGAAATAATAGGAGCATCCATGACCTGCACAAGCACAAGTTTATATAAATCTCTTTATATGAAACCATGCAACGTGCAAGCAAAGTCAAGAAGATAAGCATGATGCAAAAATATGATATGGCAAAATGGTGAATAAAGTAATTATGACAATATGATATATATAATCAGTACTTATATATATATATTAAACGCTATTATTATAAGATATATATGTAAGCAGGTAAAAGCACATAGGATCACATACTGGTTATAGCCCAGACCTAGATATACTACCTGGTTCTCTATAACCTTGGCTTTGGATACCAATCTGTCACACCCCCGAACGAGGCCTGGACAGAATACATGTGTCCGGGGGCGTGACGTCATAATAAACATCACACAAGACACAAAGAACGACCTCTAAGGGTACGTTTGAAAATCCAACATCGTTGCATTAATTAAAATAGATAAAGTTTGACATAAGTTTAAAGATAATATACTAAAGCGAATAAAGGTTTTAGAAATTGATAACGATGTTTAAACAGTAGATAATAGCATTTCTTGAAAATCGGCCCAATGCATAGCAACATCATATAGCAAGCAAAGATATCCACAGCTAAGCACCTAAGAAAAACATGCTAAAATGGTCAACATAAAGTTGAGTGAATTCATAGGTTTAAGTTTAGTATTAAAAGGTGGACCACAAGTTCACAGTACGCATGTGACAGTTATAACAGATACAACTTCACATAAAAAGAATATATTTACTGTTGCACTAAGCTCATAACACCGAAGCTCAATTTAAAAGGAAGCGTTTTATATGCCAAATAGTATTCCTCGCCCTGAAGGTATCTGACCAAGATCACCAATTGACATTCTGACATGGTATATATCCGTTTGTTCGGGACCTCCGAATCTAGTAAGCACTACTTATCCGGATAGGGATAATTACTCCTAATAGATCTATTTATAACACTCGCGCTCACTTAACCAGTACGGTCGGTCAAGCAATTGATGGTTCATGATAGGTCGGGCATAGTAGTCTATTCGCTACTTAGGCAACATGTAATCAGGAAAAGGCAATGTAAAGTGTGAGTCCCAAACTGAATAGATCTCTGCAGACTATAAAGGATGATAGCCAAGATGTATAAATACAGTTTGACTATATAGAAACATTGACTATGAATACTATGTGTTAATGCAGAATCTTAACACAAGTACTAAGAAGAACAATGAAAAACTAAATAATAATTTCTATTAATCTGCTTTTGATGATTTCAGATTACTAACAATGAGATATGATTTGTATGAGATGTATTAAGTTCGTCTATCCTAACTATGCCAAGAGGGATCCTTTTATAGACCAAGGATAAACCCTAACAGGCTTACAAAACGCGTAACAGATAATACATATCTTTTCCTAAAATATCTCATACATATCTCTTAAACGGTACTAACTAATTTCTACTAACGGTACTAACTAACTGATCAGTACTTAACATTTTGTACTATCAGTACTAACTATAACTATCAGTACTAACCATTATTACTAACTGTACTAAGTTAGGAAAACATAATTCCCAACACATCCATATTTGCACTCCTATTTTCTGATATTGATGATCTTTCTACTTTGTGGAAAGTAGAAGGATGGCAGAGTGCGAGAATTGCTCGACTCGGTAACCTTCGCAGGCGCATACATGCCATATTACGTTTCTGTTGAAAAATCGTATTGATACGTGAAAAAGGGAATGCATAAACCTAATATTAGATCAAATATTGTGTGGGGAATTAGGTACTTTGATAATGGTGAATGCCCATAAACTGAATCCTCTTTGTTGATATGTATCAATATTATAGGCGATGATGATACTTTTAATTTTAGTATGCGTGGTTTACTGAGACTCGCATCTTGGTTAGACAGTTACACTGAGAGTGCGATTGCAGCCATGGCGGGTGTACGGTCCGGTATAATATTTGTAAATCTGAGCCTCATTTGTTATTGTTACGCATACCCTCATTCACAGACTACTACCGAAAGCCTTTTACGGAATTAACGGTGAGTTTGTTCTTGCCCCTTGTGTTGTATTGCCTACCTTTATGGCTGCAACTGTGACAAAACATATTTTATCACACGCAAAGTGAGAAGTTTTGGAATGAGATGAAAGAGTTTGGAACAAAAAAATATAACTAGATGGAAGAGTTTGAACTCAAACCATGCCCGCTTTCATTTGTAATTTTTCTAATGCATAATGCCTAAAAATTATAAATGAGAAGCGATTAAAGGTTGAAGCAAAAATGAAAAATGGTTTCTCATTGCCACAACCATGTCTGGTAAATATATACTCTTTATTAACTATTGTTTTATCAAAAAAGTATACATTCTTAGGCATTAGATACTTAATGATGCATTCGTTCTAAATCTTACAGATTCCTCATTTTCGTGGGTGTTTCAGAATTACGTGTAGAAAGGGATACTTATGCACCAGAGTTATTAGGGGACCAGGTATATCACAATCTTATGATATTTAACGTTTTTTGTCGCTTTTATAGTTTATGTTTTGTTAAGAATCAAGAATAGACATTTAGCTGCAAACGTAGGCTTCATATATTTAGCGGTCTATGTTAAGAAGCCAAGAGTTTTAAGATTAAAGTTATTTTCCGTCGTAACTTCAGGACATTAGGTTTAAAAGTAATTAGTTAAAAATTTAATAGTCGTTCGCGACATCTCGATATGATGCAGCCTTTTCTATTTCAGTTGAAAAAGAATCTATGGATTTGTTAGGAGAAACGTACACTAAACATATTCACTAAAAACAGTTTCTTATAATTATCTGGGTCATAATTTAATGCGGACCGACCCGTTAACCCGCACATGACCCGACCCCTGACTTGATCCCTGAACCAACATATCCGCAACATTTACCCATTCAACATTCACCACCGAAATAGTTCGAACCCGAACCACCACTTCTACTCATAAAAGGCGGACGCGGTGGAGGCTGAGGCGGCGACTGAATGGGTGAATGTTGCGGATATGTTAATGGTAGCGGTTTTAATGGTAGCATCATAACGACATGATCATTGCCTGGAGGTGGTGCGTTATGCTACCATTGTTGTTGTCCACTGCCACGAGGATCAACTACATTACCAAATGAAAACAGTATATCATCAAAAGGGTAAAAGTATCATTTTACTTAATAACAGCCATAACAATTGTATATTTTTCCTAAAAGTACTTAAAACAAACACCGTTCATATTCCACAAAAGATTATAATTAAGTATATTCAACATCCAAAAGGTGTTTGAGATTACTTATGCTTATTTTATTGAAGTTTAAAATATTCTCACATAAAGCAATAAATACATGGTCTTAAAAAAGCATCAAAACACAAAGTGTACACTAAATATAATTGTTGTATCATTTTGCTTATAGGAACTTTTAGCACTACAGGATGAAATTGGTATGGTGAGCACAACACTATCTGAAGACGAATTATCAAAATGTGTTGAATGAGCGTATACAAACCATTGCATACAAAGGAACCAAGAATGAGAGATGACTGGTATATGGATAACACAAAATGCTAAGGTGATTTTTCAAAATATCTTCCATTTTGAATATTGTCACTGTTATATTAAATGTTTGGATGATGAAGTGATTCTGAGTACGATTCTATTAGTCGTCAAAATAATTATTCTTATATCATCCCAAAAACAAAAACTGATTATTTAGGAAACTAAAGTTTGTATGAGATGAAACCATGATATCAGCTAATGTGGCGTGTCTTTGCAGGAAGAGTTCATAGCAGGAGATGAAAGAGCGGTCTGCATACCCAAGCTCCAGGTACTATTGTTGCAAATCTCACAACTTATTTAATTCATGCTTTATTAGACTAAATGTAATTGTAAAAGTGGTCATTTCAGAGATGATAGCAGCATACGTGGCAATAGAAATCGAATGAAGAAACATCCCCCTAATATATTATACTCGCCTGCATGTTATATTTTTAAGGCATTAACATCCTTTTTTTTAAATGGGTAACTGTAAAATTGTTTACGAGTCAAACCTGGGTTGGCATTACAAAATGACATGTTTTAATCCAAAACTGTGTTGACCCATTGCAGCTACTTGACCTGCCAGTCTTGCCAGTTCTACTAGAATTATCTTTAAATATAGTCGTCATCTGGACAATGGTTACATTGCAATAACCAAATGTTTTGTTTACGCAGATCGCATATGATTACCGACTCAAAGTCATAGGTTCCCGTATGTTCAGTTTGTTTGTCTTTATCAAACATAGACCAACTGGCACATTCAGATAAAAAGGTTTCGAGGACATTAACTTGGAAAAGCTGAGCTTAGGTGACAGCGCGTTCATGATGATCATGTATGGTTAGCAAATCTATGTACTGACTCACAGGCGTTAGCTTGACTTTACCACACAGGTAACTACATGGTTCTTTGGTACAAGTTTGTAGGTCGTTGAATGTCAATAGGGCGTGACCAAAGATACTACAAAACGACAACTATTGGTTGCAGAACACCATAGTTGACATATTTGCTTAATACATATGGTATATGCAACTCGACATTGACCCATGTGGCTTAGAAAATGTCAAACAAAAGGATGACTTTCACCAAGAAATGTTTAAGGTAAGCTTAGAAGATGGGCGTCATTATATATTATGAATTAAATTTTAGAATGTTTATAAATAGATGGGTGGAAATGACCATGTATAGAAGTATTTCACATATATTTAGTATTAAGACTTAATGAGAAAATAGAGTTGTTGTATTGACATGTTTAGTCAGAATATGAATAGATAAACAAGTAGTAGTTTTCTGCCTTTTAATTTTGAGAAATACATGATTCTTCATTCTTTTAGTATTTACTTATTCTAGCTTATTATATTGATTACAAAATTCAAATTAAACTTACTTTGGTCCCTGTTATATGATTTTGAAATAATAACGGGTAATAATATCTAGAAATGTGGAAATGCTTGGTGTAGTGTCACACATTGTTATTGAATCATTGCCATTGGATGATGGTATACATGTTTTTATAAGAGAAGTTTTAATGGTTCTTGAGAGATATGATAGCTTATGACTAACATTGTCATTCTTGGCAAATTTTATACACAGGTATATCGTATGTGCAAAGATGTCATTGAGCCTGATCAACAAGCCGCGTTCCAGAATCACAGTTATATACTCAATTAGCTCATCGACTCAAGATGAAGCACAAGATCTCCTACTTTTGACCAGGTTGACCATTCATCCTCATCAGTATAAAGAATCATATCTTTTGAAAGTGATGTTTTTATAAGGTTTATAACATAAACCCTTTAAAAAGATGTGCTATGTATGTCTGTTATGTACTGTTTTGGATTGCTTAATGCTGCTTATTTTAATGATTCCCTATTTACATGTCCAGATTGTTGCATTGCATTGAATATATTTTTCAAAAAGCTTATGTGTTAAACAGAACAATGTATGCGTACCGATAAATATATAATATGTAGGTATATGAAAGCACTCGAGTCTTCTCATAATAATGTGCCTTGCATATTTGCTTTTGCGATTTTGTGATCTATTTCTTGCATAATTGTGTAACTAAGAGTAAGAGTCGGTTTGTTCTTGCAGGTTATAATTGCTTATACTCTAAGCTGTAACGAATTTCTGCAACCTTGATTTATGGCAGAATAACAGAAATGGCATCCAAATCAAGACCTAGAATGATAAGCGTGTATCTGTACATTCCCAACATCATTAGTAAGTTCCTATGCAGCCAGTGAGTTCTGTGACATTCATAATTAGCATGTACGTGTTACAATGAAACATACTATTATATAAAACACACACAAAACATACATAAACATTAAAAATTACATTAGTTATTTGAAAATTTATTGAATTTTCTTAAATTATAATAACATTTTTTCAGTCACATGTATAAATTGTATTTCAAAAATCTAAAAAAAACATCAATTGATAGTTAAATATACTGTGTACAAGTAAAGTACGTTCACTACGAATTAAATTAATACATTTTAAAAGTTTTATTAACTTTTTTTGAAAGAAACTAATACATATCAAACTTTTTT
>BQNB010076299.1:14895-31196 GCA_026074375.1 Tanacetum coccineum | reverse complement strand
CATAATATCACCTTTGTCCCTTCTGAAAAACAAAGTCTTATCTATTGTCCCTCTTTGAAATCCATTGTCCAACAGATATGTTGACAAGCTTTCATACCATGCTCTAGGAGCTTGATGCAGTCTATAAAGTGCATTTTCTACTTTGTATACTCTGTCAGGGAAGTTTGGATCTTCAAATCCTGGTGGTTGATAAACATAGACTTCCTCTTTAATCTTACCATAAAGAAAAGCACTCTTGACATCCATCTGGTACACCACAAAGTCTTTAAATGAGGCATAGGCTAAGAAAAACCTAATTGCTTCAATTCTGGTAACAGGGGCAAAAACTTCATCATAGTCAATCCCTTCTTCTTGTGTGTACCCTTGAGCAACCAACCTTACTTTGTTCTTTATCACAATACCTCTTTCATCCTTCGTATTCTTGTAAACCCATTTAGTACCTATGGCCCTTTTGCCATTTGGTAAATCCACCAGGGTCCAAACCTTTTGTAAATTGAATTGTAGAAGCTCATCCTGCATAGCTTCTATTCAGCTTGGATCTTTCAATGCATGAATTACCTTTTTGGGTTCTTCTTGTGATAAAAAGCAAACAAACAAGCAATTTTAAAAGTCTTTATGGTTTGTTATTTGCTGAACTGAACTAAACAAACCATGTTCTTCCATATTCTTTGTCATTCTTCTTGTTTGAGGTGCTGAATTCAAGTCTCCTATAATCTGTTCAATAGGATGATCTTTGTGTATTCTTGTAGTTAGAATAGTACTGACAAGCATAAATGCATCCAAATTGTTCATGTCAGTCTCTGCACCAACATCATCATCATCTGAATAAACAATATCTTCCAATTCAGGCATATTTAGATCATCAAGAAGATCAATGCTTGTTTTTGCACCAACAGCATTAACTTCATTTGTGCTAGCAGCATTAACATTGTTAGTGTTGTTAACATTATCCTCTTTCTCTTGATCATTACTTGAATCACCACCTTCTTTTCCTGGTTCTTCAGTAACCTTCTTTTCATTATCTCCTGAAGGTTTAAATCCAGCATCAGGAGAACTCTTTGAAATTTAAAAGAATGGTGCATCAGCAGCCCACAATGGTAGCAGAATGTAATCTTTTCTAGGTACTGTCTCCATTCTAGCTTTACATGCATCATCACATGCTTTTGTACCTGCATTACCATTAGACTGATTTTCTGCAACAAATGACTTATAATTTATTGACTTTGTTAGTGCATCAATATCAAAAAGCCAATTTGGTGCACTTCCTGCAATATTAAGTGTATTCTCACTAAACTGGACATGCAGGTTCTCTTCAACTATCCTAGTTTTACTGTTAAATACTCTAAATTCTTTACTATTGATTGAGTACCCAACAAAGAATCTTTCATCAGCTTTACCATCAAACTTGCCTAAGTGATCTATGGTATTAAGAATTGTAATAGCGCACCCAAATGGTCCCAAAAAGCCCTAGAGTGGTTTTTCTCCAAGAATTGTTTCATAAGGGGTCTTGTTATGAGGCTTAGTTACTAATAACCTCATTTGCACATAGTAAGAGTATTAACTGCTTCAGCCCAAAAGTTGTGTAGCTTCTAGAATAAGCTAGCATTGTCCTAGCAGCCTTCAATTAGTATTTTTCCTTCTGCTACTCCTTTTTGTGAGGAGTTCTAGTACACTAAATTATCTCTTAATACTTTTTTCTCACAAAACTAATTCATTCTCCTTTATTCTTGAACTCTGTTCCATTATCACACCTATTACCTTTACCCTTTGATCTATTAGAGTTTTCTATTCCAGTTATAAGGATTTAGGAATGCTAGTAGTCTACATCCTTTGTAGCTAGAAGAAAAACCCAACTAAACCTACTGTATTCATCTGTGACAACTAGGGATCATACTTTTTATTAAGCTTTTTACAAATGTTAGACCAAAAAATCAATGTGGGGAAACATATGATAAGGTGGCTGATTGACTTCATTGTTTTGGACTTCAAGAAGCTTTCTATGTTGCTTCCTTTGTGAAAGCAACACAGGTGATCATTTTTAATAAGTTTGAAGGTAAACCTCTTACAAGATTTCCCTTAACTAGTTTATTCATAGTTTTGAAATTTTGTGTCCAATTTTCAATGCCAAGGTTTAGATTCATCAGTGTAGGCTTTTTTCAAAGAGAATGTTGAGACTCTCTTTTTAGAACATATTCTTTTATTCAAAACGACTATAATATTTTTCTTCTAGGAACTTTAAGTAATTCATGACTTTATTAGTTATTAAAGGTAGGAGATTAAAAACAATCATTCAGTGTCTTTTAAGGAGAACACTATTCTTTTTGTCACACATTTGTGAGACACTAAAGATGTTAAACTGTAACTCTCTTACAAAATACACATTCTCAAAATCTAAATTACCAGTTTTGATTGTAAATCTGCCTGTGATTTTCCCTCCTTTGGGGTTACCTCCAAAGGCAACATATCTTCCATCAATTTCTTCAAAGTCAGTAAAATATGACATGTTCCCTATCATGTGCCTTGAGCATCCACTGTCAATCACTCCTTGATCCTGTAAATCTTGTTGTGGATTGCCCTGCACATAAGGTAAGAAAATCAGTCTCTTTTAGGGACCCAAGTCATCACTAACTTGGATCTGCCTTGTGCATCAATATAATCAAATCTTTTAAATTTCATTGATGCACTATTGTGTTTAGAAACATGGTCTAAAACTATAGTTTTTGGTTTCCAAACCCAACAAGCTGAGGACTTAACAACATTAACATTATTTCCCTGAATAGCATTAACTACTGCTTAACTAGATTCCGCATAGTTGACAGTATATCAGTGTTTCATTAAGGAATAACGATCCTACAATAAGCAATCAAAATAAGCTAAGAAGGCTTATTCTAAAAGCTTCTAAACCGAAATAATATGAAAAATAAGCTAAATCAAATAAGCTACAGAAAAGCTTATCCGAATAATAAGCTAAATTTCAATAAGCTAAAAATAAGCTATATTAATAAGCTTATTTGAAATAAAAGAAATAAAAGAAACATAAAAGGGATAAGCAAATAAAAACGCCACTTATATAAATCTAAAAGCTATTTTATTTTAGATAAGCTCTTAATAAGCTAATAAAAGCTTATAAGTGCTAATTAGAATAAAAGGGGTTGATAGAATAATATAACAAGGAATAGAGGGTTAAAAAGAGAAATAAGCTCAAGTGATGCCAACCTTAAAAATCTTCATCTTTCATTAAAAATAAGCAAGTTACAATAAGCTAAAAAGCTTTTACACTAAATAAGCTAAAACTAACACTACACTACTATGTGAAAATAAACCTATAATATAATGTCCGTGAATGAGAAGTGAGGCCTTATTATATAGCCCAACAAGCTCAGGGGCAGAATAGACATTTCATACGGAAGATATTTTTGCCAGCGATATCCAAGATTTTACTCCAATCATTTGCCGCCACGTCAGCACCAACATCTTGATCAGCCAATCATTAAAAGCTTCTGGAAGAATCGGATCATGTGCTGACATCTACCTCTTTTTTATCATTAGCGCCACGTGTCGCCTCCTGATTGACCAACCACCTCGTACTCTGCCACCTCGTACTGACATGTCAGCTGCCATGTCAGACTATACCTCGTACCTGCAAAATCAGATGTCAGAAGCTGCCACGTGGCAGGCTGTGATTGGACAGCCGCCGCCACGTGGCAGAAGTGGGACCCTTCTGACACGTCATTGCTAACGTGCCGGGTGCCACGTGTTAGGTGATTATTCGATCAGGGTTGCCACATGTCACCAACTGAGTGGTGCCACGGGGCGCTGGCGTGGAATATATCAAAACCTGGCCATGGCCAGGCTCGAACTCGGGTCAATGAGGTAGGAACTCAAAGGGTTGCCCCCTTTGCCAGCTGAGCTAAGCATAGTTCCTATTATCATAGTGTAAAAATAATTCTTTAAGGGCTATTCGAGCTGGGACAGTTCAATATTAATAAAGGGTCAAAAAGAAATTTGAACGGTCCATAAAATATTATTTGCACCGGTCCAGAAAGTGAGAAAGGTACCGATGGATTCGTAATTTCATGCTCTTTCTAATGGAGTGCTCAGAGAATTTTTACGACTTCGTTTGAATCTCGATACACGTGAAAACGTCGTCGAAACTCATCTGAAAATCATCGTTTTTGCTTTGTTTTCAATCCTTTGTACCTGCAAGACATAATAACACACACCAAACATATTTGCAATATAATTTCACATATTTTATGGTTATTAGCCTATTTTAGAGTGTTTTCCGGTATAAAAATGATGCGTGTTTAAGCACACATCAAAATTCCCCCACACTAAGCCATTGCTGGTCCCACACACAATGTTTATTACACACGTTGTGAAAGAAAATATTTTAACCCCCTTAACTAATATTCCCTCACATCAAACAAGAACAGAAAGGTGTTCATAAAGGGGGTATAAGAAAAGTTATTTGTTTTGAAAACGCCCCGTTTTAACCATTTATTCATTAAATAAAAAATCTAAGATAAAATTTTATTCAATTAATATAAAAGGCTTTAAGAATGGGAAACACGCAATATGGGTGTCTCTAGGAGACAAAGATCATCATCCTCGATTTTCACAATCCCCAAACCAAGCTTAAAACGAAATCACAACTAAATATAAAATTAGATGCTAACACTAATAATAAATGCTAATTGTGTAAGCGCAACTACTTCTCGCTCCCTTATTCCTAATTCCTCTAAGGATTTTATTTTTAGAAAAACATAAAGTAAAATGAGATCACTTATTTTAATAGCTTATGGTCTTATTATTATAAAGGAGTTCGGTTTAAACCATAATTAGTTTGAAATCTTTTCCTAAAGAATTGATTTGCTGAGAACAAAGTCCACATTAAGGTTCTAATTTTACATGATTTAGGGGATATCCTTTTTATTTCATCCGAAAAAACTCAACTATGAGTCCAGAGACGGAGGCTTTATTTAGATATCCACAGAGTCGAAATTTGGCTTTATTATTATTATTGCAACAGTATTAGCCCTCTGTCCTTTAAAAAACTAAGACAATGGGAGCGAACCGTCAAGAAACAGTAGTTTTATTTTGACCTCGGGAATTTCCTCGACCTTTTTGAATTTCGTAGTAAACATGAGCGAACCGTCAGGAAATAGTAAACTTTTATCAGTCTCGGATTATTATTATTATTACTTCTACCATTTAAACAACTAAGTTAATGGGAGTGAACCGTTAGGAAACAGTAGTCAGTGGTCTTATTTCGGCTTCCGTTTATTACATTTTATTATAGCCAAATTTCTATTCCTGTGGTCTTTTAACTTCCGAGACAACGAGAACGAGCCGTCAAGAAATGATAGCCTATTTCCCCACAACACTAACAAAACCTCGATGTGTACCTTACTTTCATAAGAAGGAATCCTCTAAGAAGGGTTAAAAACTAATAATCGTAAAAACCAAGCAACTTTATTTATTGAAAATTATTTTATTTCGTTTATTTATCTGATGGGAGCAAAAAGCCACAATTAACCTCTATTAGCTCTAAAGAGATCCAACTAATCCACGCTTAGCATCTAACTTATAATCAACTCTATTATTTTTTTATTTTTTGCAAAATTTTTAAGTCTTGCAAACGTTTAGTCTCGAAAGCTAAGGGGAAAGTTAGAGTGCAATACTCGGTCAAGTTAGAATCTCCCTTGTTCTAGCCTACGGGCCTACTTATTTTTACACATTTTTATATCATTTTTCATTCAACTTTTTTATAAATAAAATAAAATAATATATTGGTCAAAACAGGGTTGCGTGGGACACAGACAAGCACATGTATGATCATTTCGACAGAAATCCCCCCACACTTAGAACTGAACATTGGCCTCAATGTTCAAAAATGTCGGGTGCCACCCCTACACTTAAGAACGAAAAAGGCAAATGCTTAAAAATTCTAAGTGTGAAATGGAAAGATATCATTATATATACAGGAATGAAGATTTCCCTAATATAATCATGTAACATAATCAATACCGATTGTTTAAGGAGTTGAAAACAAGCAGCGGTAGGTCCTTCACGATCATAGGAATCCTGAGACAAAAATGGACACACTACAAAACATAACATGGAAGAAACACCCCCCAAACGTATCTTCATACTACATCACACTTATTCTAAATTAAAAATAAAGAATAGATAGATAACACGGTTGCCACAGAGAAGCGCTTGTTTATTAATAGATCACTAGATTGACTCGCCTCGAATATAGATGTTTATGGAAAACCAAATCGCGAAACTTACCTTGGCGATGTATTTGGGGCCATGATGGTCCTACCGGTGGGACCTATTGGGCAAGCTTCTATAATAATCCATAGCTTCCTATCTCATCCACACACCGACGATTATTTGATCACACAGATTCAAAAGTAAATAGGGACAATCCCAAAGATAATGTCTTTATATATCTTTGAAAACTTCCTCTTATGAGGGATGACATTCCTTTAGATAAGCATATTACTCCACAATAGTTTTCAATATCGGCAAACCACGGGGGTTCATTTTCATCATTAAGGGCAATCATATTCAGGGACTCGTGTGGAAAATTATCATTCATTTCCATTTCAACGAGATCCCCTTTATGAGGATTTTAAAGTCTACTTAAATGATCAGCCGCTACATTGTTGGGAATTAAGAGCTTCTACAAGGTTATACTGCTGATGGACTTAGTACTGCTATTTGAAGATTTGTGCTGCTACTAAAGATTGAAGAATATAAACTAAGTCGTTAGTACTGCTAGTTGTAATAGTTAGTACTGTTAGTTATAGTTAGTACTGCCAGTACAAAATGATAGATCATTAGTACCGCTAGTTAATTTATTAGTACTGTTAGTATAAGAAGTTAGTACTACTTATGTGATATGTATGAGATATATAAGGAATAGATATGCATGATCACTTAACGCGGTTTGTAAGCCTATTGGGGTTTTCCTTGGTATATAAAAGGAACCCTACGGCATAGTTAGAAACACGAAGTCAATATAGAAAAGTCATAGCTATTTAGGCAAAACATATAGTTGTTTTGTGAATCATTCAATATATTGTGAGTTGAGAGAAAGATCTTGTGTTGCTATTGTTACATTGTTAAATTGTTCTTCTAGTATATAAAGATTAGATTCTGCATAATCTTTATATATTCTATAAGGTTTCTATCATAGTTGTTTTAGATCTATCTAAGATAACTAAAGCTTTAACAAGCTAATCTAAGATCTGTTCAAACGGGATCAACAAGTGGTATCAGAGCTTGTGTTCTAAAATCTTGATCAAGAAGAACTCTTTATTCATACAAAGAGATGGATCTAGAAACAGTCCAAAACAATGCTGTAGCAAAGTTACCCCTTCTAAAACAGAGTGACTATGAGATGTGGAGACTCAAAATAGAGCAGTACTTCCAAATTCAAGACTATGCTCTATGGGATATCATAGAAAATGACAATTCCTTTAATCCTGTAGCACGAACAACAACAAATGCAGATGGTACCTCTACTTCAACAATACTAGGTCCTGTTACTACTGAAGAGAAGGTCCAAAAGAAGAATGATGTAAAAGCCAAAAGTATGTTGCTAATGGCACTTCCAAATGAACATCAATTGACTTTTAATCAATACAAGGATGCCAAGACTTTGTTTGAAGCCATACAAACAAGATTTGGTGGCAATGATGCCACAAAGAAGACACAAAAGACACTTCTGAAGCAGATGTATGAGAACTTCAATGCCCCAAGCACAGAGTCACTTGACTCTATCTTTAACAGGCTTCAGAAAATTGTTAGCCAGTTGGCCATCTTGGGTGAAAACATCTCTCAAGAAGATCTCAATTTAAAGTTCTTGAGAATTCTGCCTTCTGAATGGAACACTCATGTAGTGGTCTGGAGGAACAAACCAGATCTTGACTCAATGAGCTTTGATGATCTCTACAACAATTTTAAGATTGTTGAACAAGAAGTCAAAAGAACTATTACATCAAGCTCAAATTCAGGCTCTCAGAATGTGGCCTTTGTTTCAACTCCTAGCAGTACCAATGAAGTTAATACTGCAAATGTTCATGTTAGTACTGCTAGCTCTACAGTTAGTACTGATAGTACTCATGATAATACTGCTAACTTGAGTGATGCCACTGTCTATGCTTTTTTGGCCAATCAACCAAATGGGTCTCAACTTGTTCATGAAGACCTAGAACAAATCCATGAAGATGATCTTGAAGAAATGGATTTGAAGTGGCAATTGGCACTACTAAGTATGAGAGCAAGAAAGTATTACCAGAGAACTGGGAAGAAGATCACTATCAATGGAAGTGATACTGCAGGATATGACAAATCCAAGGTAGAATGTTTCAATTGTCATAAGATGGGACATTTTGCAAGGGAATGTAGAGGTCCAAGGAACCAAGAAAGCAGGGCTAGAAATCAAGACAGCTCAAGAAGGACTGTGAATGTGGAAGACATTTCTTCCAAAGCAATGGTGGCTATTGATGGAGCAGGTTTTGATTGGAGCTACATGGCAGATGAGGAAGTCCCTACCAACTTAGCTCTTATGGCTTTCTCAGATTCAGAGGTACATAATACTTGTTCTAACACTTGTCTTAAATCCTTTGAAACTCTTAAAACCCAGCTTGATAATTTAAGAGTAGAATTTAATAAATCTGAGTTTAATCTAGCTACCTATAAAAGAGGTTTAGCTTCTGTAGAAGAACAACTTGTCTTCTACAAAAAGAATGAGGTTATGTTTTGTGACCAAATTGCTGTTTTAAAAAGAGATGCCTCATTTAAAGACTCAGAAATCAATGCTCTTAATATTCAGATAGAAAAACTTAAGAAAGAAAAAGAGAGCAATCAGATTAAAATTGACAATTTTGAAAATGCCTCTAAGAGCCTAGATAAATTGATAGGGAGTCAAATTTCTGATAACAATAGAAAAGGTGTGGGGTATAATGTTGTTCCACCTCCACCTACAGGCTTATTTGCACCCCCAACTATTGATTTGTCCAACTCTGGTCTTAAGGAGTTTCAACAGCCTGAATTTGAAGGCTATGGATTTAAGGCAAATAAGGGTGTCTGTGAAAATTCCTCAAATGAGATTAAGAAAACTACTGATGCCCCAATAATTGAAGATTGGGTGTCTGATTGTGATGAGGATGAGTCTGAAGTAAGGATATTAAAATCTGATAATGTTCAACAAAAACCTAAGCAAGCTAATCAACCTAGGAAAGTTAGTGAAAATCCTAGGTATAACAGAACAAACTGGAATGAAAAGAAAACTCAGAAATTAGGAGTTGGGTTTCAGTTTACAAAGAAAACTTGTTTTATGTGTAGGAGTTTTAACCATCTAATTAGAGACTATGATTTTCATGATAAAAGGATGGTACAAAAACCTGTGTTGAACAATGTGAAAAAGGGAACTGGTCAAAGGGAAGTCAGACCAGTTTGGAATAATGCTATGAGGGTTAATCATCAAAATTTCTCTAATTCTAGAAGGAATTTTGTTCCAACAGCAGTTTTAACCAAGTCTGGCATAGTACCAGTTAGTGTTGCCAGGCCTATTAATACTGCTGCACCTAAATCCTTTGTGAATGCTGCAAAAACTAGACCAAATGCTTTTAAGAAGTCACATTCACTATCTAGGAGACCTTTTTACCAACAAACAACACTTAAAAACATAAATTTTAATGACAAAGTTAATATTGCTAAGATAAATTCTGTTAATACTGCCAAGAGAAACAGAGTGACAAGTGCTGTTGGGGAACAAGGGATTAATGTTGTTAAGTCCTCAGCATGCTGGGTATGGAGACCTAAAATTAATGTTCTAGATCATGTCTCCAAAAACAGTAGATCATACATTAGTAAGCAATTTGACTATATTGATCCAACAGGCAGACACAAGTCAGTAATGACTTAGATCCCCAAGAGAAACTAATTCTCTTATGAGAAGTATGCAAAATGTTTTGGATTGTGTTTCTTTGTGCTTAACATTTTGCAGGTTTAGAGCTTAAAGGTTATTTGATTTATAATGGATATGCTGATTTGGTGAAAATGCTGTATTATTGGAGTTGAGGGGAGGATATTGATGATAACATGAATGTCCTTTCAGTGTTGGTTGTACACTACACAATAAATGGTCATCAATTCACCATGTCTAATAGACAAGAAAGAATTGGCTATTCCAGGGAAAACGGCAACTGATAAATAATTCTCAAATCCGTTGATGGCTAATAGTTAGCCAAAAACTATACCTCCAACTAAGTTTGTGAAATGACTTGAGGTTAAATTTAGGAAGAAATAGGTCAAATGTAGCATTTTGATTTGGTTAACAGTTGTTGACTTCTATTCATGGATTATGCATAAATATGGATCCTCATGAATTCTCACATGTCTAACTAGTTATTTCTAGTGTGTTTGTGATGAATAGAGGCATGTTGTTGCATGACTATTGGAGAAAAAGTTAATACTGTTAGGCAAATTCTTAATACTGATGGGAAAAAATATTAGTACTGCTAGACAAAAGTTAAT
Organism: Tanacetum coccineum; assembly: GCA_026074375.1. NCBI lineage: Eukaryota > Viridiplantae > Streptophyta > Magnoliopsida > Asterales > Asteraceae > Tanacetum > Tanacetum coccineum. The sequence goes on along the minus strand of BQNB010076299.1, from coordinate 20,639 downwards.
ACTGCTAGGCTAGTATTAGTACTGTTGGGTTACCGTTTACACTGTTTGGTCAATAACAGATTTTCAACTCTTTGAATATTACCGTTGAGGTTTTTACGCAACTGACTGAGTATATAAGATTCTAAATTTTGGATAATTGTATTCTTTACCTTATTTACATGATTTCTTTTAAGCTAAAGATACAATTCGTTCGTTTGTCTGCTTTCAAAACCTTATACACTCTCTGTAAAATCTCAATTGCTTTTACCAAACACCAATTCATTCTAAATCGATCTTAACCCAACACTAACATCAGTATTTTGCTCATAACTTATATACATGGCTAATATGGACTTCTGCGACAAGCATAACATGGTGGCTTTTCTTCAAAAGCCAACTGGAAGTGAGGAATTCCATCAAATAGTAGACTTTCTTGCAGGTAGCCATATCAGGTATGCTTTAACTACAAACCCTACTATCTATGTTTCTCTTATTGAACAGTTTTGGCAGACTGCTACTGTCAAAATAGTCAATGATGGAGAACAACAGATAACTTTCATAGTTGATGGGCAGACAATTGCTATTACTAAAGCATCTATTAGGAGACATCTCCAATTAGCAGATGCAGATGGTATTAGTTCTTTGCCTAATACTGAAATTTTTGAACAACTCACTCTAATGGGGTATGTTTCTAATGGTGACAAACTTACTTTTCAAAAAGGTAAATTTTCACCCCAATGGAGATTTTTGATCCATACCATCTTACATTGTTTAAGTCCTAAGAAAACTTCATGGGAACAATTTTCTAGTAATATTGCAACTGCAATCATTTGTTTAGCTACAAACAGGACTTTTAAGTTTTCAAAATTAATTTTTGATGGTATGGTGAAAAATGTGGATAGTAAAACAAAATTTTTGATGTATCCACGCTTTATACAAATGCTTTTGAATAAAAAGAAAAGGCTTCTTAAACAACATAAGAAAACATATGTTGCTCCTTCTTTAACACAAAAACTTTTTAGCAACATGAAAAGAGGTTTTTCAGGGGAACACATACCTCTATTTGATTCAATGCTGATTCATGACCAACCTGGTCAGGGTGAAGGACCAACACTCACTGTTGAGTCCCAACACACACCCATTGCTTCTCCAACTACCTCACAACCCACTACATCTCAACCAATGTCATCACAAGAACAACCTTCTCAAGTACCTACAACTGAACCTATCATTACTACTTCATCCCCACCTTTATATGAAACAACAATTCCACACACAACATCTTCCATGCCCCATGATTCACCTCTCTCAGGAGGTGACACACCTGGAAGTGATGAGGGCAGCAAGAAACTTAATGAATTAACAGAATTATGTACCAAATTATCTGACAAAGTCACCAGCTTGGAGGAAGATCTCAAACAAACTAAGAAGGTTTATGGTAAGGCTCTTACAAAGTTGGTGAAGAAGGTCAAATACTTGGAAGACAAGCTTAAGTCTACCTCAGTAAGGAGAAAGGCAAGGATGGTAATTTTTGATAATGAGGAGGATCTAGTTTTAGAGGATCCTTCTAAACAGGGGAGGATGATAGAGACGGAATATGAAGATGTAGATGTAGAGATAGAATATGAAGAAATTGAGTATGAATTGGATTAGACTGATACATTACAGCAGATTAATCCTATAAAGGTTTCACAAGGTGAAGAACAAAGTCAAGAGAGTTTTGAAGTTCAATTAGATGTTCTTAGTGCAGCTAAGATCCTTGCAAATGCATCCAGAGAAAGAGTAAAGACGTATAAAAGTTACACTAGAAGAAGAAGAAGTATTGTCAGTTCAAGAGATAGTACTGCTGGAGGTCTTTTTAGTACTGCTGAGGAAATTCTACGTACTGATGAAAGGATAGCTCAGAAGCTAAATGAGGAAGAAATGGCAAAAGCTGCAGCAAGAGAAGAACAGGAAAGGATTGATTTTGAAAAAGGCTTAGAGTTACAAAAACAATAAGATGAAAGGGAAGAAATGAATAATATGACTGTGAGTTTTATGGCTGACAGTTCAAGAGAGACAGTCAGATACTATAAAAAGATATCAAACACTCAAGAAGAAACTAGTCTCAGCAGCTCAAGCAAGGAAGAACGTGATGATTTACTTGAAGAATATGGCTGGACACAAGATGGGTTACTTCAAAGGAATGAGCTATGATGAGATCAGACCCATGTTTGAAAAAGAGTATAATAAGTTACAAACTTTGTTTAAAAAGGATACTGAAGTTGAAAAGATAAAGACAAAGAGAGTTGTAGAAGAGACACTACTTCAAGAGAGTTTCAAAAAGTTAAGGACAACTAAAGCTTTAAGTTCAGAACCTATTCAAGAACAACCAACTGAAGAACCAAAAGAATTATCTGAAGAAGAACTTAAGAAGATGTTGGAGATAGTTCCAGTAGAAGAAATCAAGGCAGAAGCTTTACAAGTTAAGTATCCTATCATTAATTGGGAAATTCATACTGAAGGATCAAGAAAATATTGAAAGATTATCAGGGTTAGAAATATCACAGAGGCATATCAAGTTTTTGAAGATATGCTCAAAGGATTTGACAGAGAAGACCCTGTTACATTATGGAGCTTAGTTAAAGAAAGATTTAGATCAGCAGAACCTACTGAAGATATGGAAAAAGCTTTATGGGTTGAAATGAAAAGACTGTTTGAACCAGATAAAGATGATGTGCTATGGAAACTACAAAAATATATGCATGATCCTTTGACATGGAGACTGTATGATACATGTGGAGTACATCATGTATCTTCAACAAGAGGACATGACATCTATATGTTAACAGAAAAGGATTATCCATTGTCTACTGCAGTTATGGGTTTGATGCTAAGCAGAAGACTGCAAGCAGAAGAAGATAGTCAGATGGCAAGAGACCTAGTTATGAAGATCTTCATAGAAGCCAACAAGCCAAGAAGCTGAAGTGTTTGGAAGAATCCTCTTAGAGCCAAAAAGCTATAATTCAAGAAACTTGATGATTTGGAGATAAATCACAAGTTTAGGGGAGGATTGTTGGGAATTAAGAGCTTCTACAAGGTTATACTGCTGATGGACTTAGTACTGCTATTTGAAGATTTGTGCTGCTACTGAAGATTAAAGAATATAAACTAAGTTGTTAGTACTGCTAGTTGTAATAGTTAGTACTGTTAGTTATAGTTAGTACTGCCAGTACAAAATGATAGATCATTAGTACTGCTAGTTAGTTTATTAGTACTGTTAGTATAAGAAGTTAGTACTGCTTATGTGATATGCATGAGATATATTAGGAATAGATATGCATGATCACTTAACGCGGTTTGTAAGCCTATTAGGGTTTTCCTTGGTGTATAAAAGGAACCCTACGACATAGTTAGAGATACGAATTCAACATAGAAAAGTCATAGCTATTTAGGCAAAACATATAGTTGTTTTGTGAATCATTCAATATATTGTGAGTTGAGAGAAAGATCTTGTGTTGCTATTGTTACATTGTTTAATTGTTCTTCTAGTATATAAAGATTAGATTCCGCATAATCTTCATATATTCTATAAGGTTTCTATCATAGTTGTTTTAGATCTATCTAAGATAACTAAAGCTTTAACAAGCTAATCTAAGATCTGTTCAAAGTATTGGAAGGCTGGATTAGTAGTTGTGATATATGGTTTGTAGTTGTTATGATCCAAGTTACATATCTTCAGAAGACCCCTATTCTATGATTACAAAAAGGGGAAGAAGATCAAGATTTGCAGCTTATTATGTGTGGTGGCATGATCATAAGTTAAGGGGAAGCAGTTTACAAGGAAGTTTGTTTCATTCAGGGAGATCCATGATCTCAGCTTCAGGGGAAGTTCGTGCAAGAATTTGTTTGTTTTGTCATCATCAAATAGGGGAAGATTGTTGGGTTTACAAATTTGATGAGACAAAAGAGCAACAGAATGAAACATAAGGACTAAATCATCAGGATCAGAATTCTACAAGCTGGTGGAGAATTATGAAGATTTGGTCAATGATTTACAAGATAAAGATTAGGAAAGTATTTAAATTAGTTTAATTAGTTTCCTTATCTTATTGATTTACTTCCTTTGTAAGTCTTGATCTCTCCTTATATAAAGAGATCATAGACATAGGTTTATTGCATCCCAGAAACATAGAACTCTCCCAATGAGAGTCTAGAAAAACGTGTGTGTATGTACACATTTAGTTAGTAGTTAAATTAATAGTTAGTTAGTTAGTAGCTCCAAGGTATAGAGTTGGGGCAAGGTGGAAACGTATAGAATAAAAACCTTGTTTGATAATATATTGTTCTTTATATTCCCCTGCATATTTATATTATCTGTAAAACATATCCTAGATGGGCTTAAACGATCTCCACATAGATTCTCTGCTCCTTTTTTTTATCGCGAATCTTGATATCAAATTCTTGGAGCAAGAGAATCCATCAGAGCAATCTTGGCTTAGCGTCTTGCTTAGCAAATAAAGACTTTAAAGCCGAGTGATCCATATACACTATTGTCTTGGACAAGACAAGGTGAGACCGAAATTTCTCAAATACATACACCACAACTAATAACTCTTTATCCGTAGTGGTGTAATGTGTCTGAGCATCTGATAAAGTCTTACTCGCATAATGTATAGGCTGGAAATATTTGTCCTTTCGCTGGCCTAAGACTGCTCCTACCGCAAAGTCACTTGCATCGCACATGATCTCAAACGGTAGGTCCTAGTCAAGGGCCACTAGAATTGAAGCCTCAGTTAATTTCTTCTTAAGACACTCAAATGATTCCATACATTCTTTTGAAAACACAAACAGAGTTTCTGTCTCTAAAAGATGGGTCATTGGCCTGGCTATTTTGAAGAATTCTTGAATAAATCTCCTATAAAAGCCGGCATGACATAAGAAACTCCTAATTTCTTTGACTGTAGAGGGAGGAGGTAATTTAGCAATAACATCTACTTTAGCACGATCAACCTCAATACCACTCTTAGAAATCTTATGGCCGAAGACAATACCCTCTTTGACCATGAAGTGGCACTTCTCCCAATTTAAGACAAGATTGGTGTCTTCGCACCTTTTAAGCATCATGTCTAAATAGGAGAGGCAAGAAGAGAAGGAATCCCCAAAGACCAAAAAATCATCCATGAAAACTTCCATGGCTTTCTCAATCATATCATGAAAATTGCCACCATACACCTTTAAAAAGTTCCTAGGGCATTGCAAAGACCGAAATCCTACGGTAAGAAAAAGTCCCATAAGGGCAGGTGAAGGTGGTTTTTTCTTGGTTTTGGGGATCGATATGAATTTGGAAGTACCCAGAAAAACCATCAAGAAAACAATAGATTTCATTACCAGCTAAACGTTCAAGCATCTAGTCCATGAAAGAAAGAGGAAGGTGGTCTTGACGGGTGGTGTCATTTAATTTTCGATAATCGACACAAACAAGCCATCCCGTGACCAATCTAGTCAGAATTAACTCATTATTTTGATTAGTAACCACCATCATACCACCTTTCTTTGGTACGACGTGCATAGGACTAACCCAAGGACTATCCGAGATATGGTAAATTAATCCATCATCTAGAAGTTTGATAAATTCTGCTTTAATGACTTCATGAATTTTTGGATTTAACAGGTTTAAAGTCATCTTCCATCAATATCTTATGGGTGCAAAAATTAAGATCAATGGCCCGGATATCAGATATTTTCCAAGATTTTACTCGTTTGTGTGACTTTAAAACCTTAAT
>BQNB010076299.1:0-13566 GCA_026074375.1 Tanacetum coccineum | reverse complement strand
TTGCCATTTTTGATCCGTTTTGGGTTTATTTGGGTCTTTTTAAGCATAAATAGATATGTGTATTCTACACTTATCAGTGTACAAGAACCTGAATATGATGTAAATCCAGATGACTTAGATGTTATTGATAATGACAATTTTGAAAGTGGAACAGATTCAGATGATGATGGGATAGAGAAGGTAAGGAGAAAGAAGCTTAAACAGATTAAAAGGGCTAAGGAAAGTGAAGATAACATTATGCATAAGCACTTTTTCTTTGTTGGTCAAACTTTTGCATCTGCAGATGATGTAAAAGAAAGAGTAAGACTTCATTCCATTAAAACTAGAAGGCAACTGTATTTGGCAAAGAATGATAAAGTTAGGATTAGGGCAAAGTGCTTTGGTAGAAATTCCAGTGTTTATACTAGAGTGGTGAAGGTCCTAGTACCACAGAGTTGGGTCACAAAAAGAAAACTAAAAAAGGAAAGGTAAACAAGAGATACCCACCGCTTGGGCCTAATAAGAAAGGGATCAGTTCAGGTGGTTAGAGGTTTGGCCAAACCACTTGTTGCACGAGATGAATGTCCATGGGCTGTGCAGATAACTAAGGTCAAAAACTCTGAAACATGGGAAGTAAGAACCTATAATGAAGAACATAAGTGCTTGCAGTCAAGGAAAATTATTTCCTGCACCAACAAGATTCTTGTCAAAGGAGATAGGACCAAGTTGAGAAAAACCCTGATATTCCCATTAGAGCTCTTCAAGAGGAATTGCAAAGGAAGTATGAGCTAGGTGTGTCTAGACAGAAGGCTTTTAGGGCTAAAGCAGCTGCTCAAAATCAATTAAAGGAGTACTATAAGTCAACAAAAACCATGTTGAGGATTACTTTTAGAATTGAGAAGGGGCAAATCATGATTACTACAATAAAGAATGAAGTTGAAAGAGATATAGTATCATTTTGATGAGAATACAAAAGAATGTTCAAGAGGATCTACATCTGTTTAGGTCCATTAAAGAAAGGTTTCAAAGGCAGAGTGGCAGAGATTTGTGGAGCCTTGATGGTGCATTTAAAAAAGGACCTTATCCAGGTCGAACAGTGTACTGCAATTGGACTTGATGCTATATGGGCATATACCCACTAGCAATGCAATTGTGAGGAGGAAGAAACAGCTTCTTGACAATGGTTCTTGGAGTGTGTTGGTGATTACCTTGGAATGACCAAAATACCAATTTTCACCTTTATCAGTGACAGACAGAAGGTATCAAACTTTGTCTGCATGCAAAACATTTGACTTTTTTTATAACAACTATAGTCCCTAACATATTTAATACTCAACCACTTTGTCTTTTTTGCACAGGTTATATTAGCGCCATTGCTATGCCAATTGTGTTTCCCAATGTGCATAAACATAGAATTTTGCCTCAGGCATATCCATGAAAACATGAAGAAGCAATGGAATGGCCAAGCTATAATGAACTACTTATGGAGATGTGCTCTGTAACAACAGTCCATACATTTGATAAGGCTAATGCAGGATTTGAAAGACTTTAACAAAGAATGCTTGAATGGGTGGGCTAAATCACCTCCTCAACTGGTCCAGATCCCATTTCTCAGGTAAAACACTTTACTATTAAACTCTTTTACCTAGATTGTATTACATGTACACTATATTAACCTGTAGAATGGTAAATAACAGTAGGGCTAATCAGCACATTCTAGTTGAACAATTTGTGTGAATGTTTCAATGTAAATTATAGATGCTAGAGGATGCACCAATAATCACACTTTAGAAATACATTTAGGGAAAACCTAATGAGAAGGATGGTAAAAAGATATTGCTGTGATTAAGAAAACAGATGGACCCACTTACACCTAGAGGCAACAAAATTATAGAAAATAGCATGGACAGAGCTAAAAAACAGCACAGTTGCTATCAATGGGGGTGAAGAGTAAGAGAGTAAAGGGCCAGTCAGGTTTCCTCAGCAGTGTGGTTAGATCTGGTTTAAAAAAGTTATTGTAGATTAGGAAGTGGGAATTAACAGGCATTCCTTGTTCACATGCTATAGCAGCAAACTACAACATGTCACTTAATGGAGTTCAAGTGGGCATACCTGAAGAATGGGTTGATAAGTGTTATTGGTTAGCAACTTGGCAAAAAACATACAGTTACACTATAGGTTGTTTGAATGGTAGGGTCATGTGGAAAAAATCTCAAATTCCTACAACCCTAACCCCACCAAAACATAACACTCCAGTTGGAAGGCCAAGGAAAAATAGGAGAAAATCAAAGGAAGAAAAGGCTGAAATGGTGAAGGATGGAAAGTTGTCTAGGGCTTATAAAACTGTGACATGTATGAAATGTGGAAATCTTGGGCACAATTCTAGGTCTTGTAAAGGCCAAAAAGATCCATACACAGTACAATGCTCAAAACTACATCCTCAACTGCACCCAGCCAAGAAGCCATCTGATGCACGTACTTAGTAGGAAAAGCCATCTGATGCCCCTGCACCCTCAACTGCACCTGCAAATATGATCAATGCTACAAAGAACCAGAGTGCTAAGTCAAACTAGTATCTTTGAACTTGGTATTTATGCTTCAGACTATGTTTTCAGTATTGTAATTGCATTCTATGGTATTTTTGTATGGTATGTCTTTAATAGTCAAATGCATATTTCAATTTGTGCTTCTTAGTTACAAGTGTTTATACATTGCGGTGATTTAGTGTCTTAACAGCCCTTTAGTAATGAGAGCTAAAAATGTTTTCTCAACAAGACAAAAAATGCAGAACTAATGAACAATACTAAGTATTAAGTACAGCTATGTAAAAACTATGGATTTCAGTACTAAGTTAAGCTAGTACTCTGGTAGAAGTTAAACTGTTAATACTGGTAGAACTTCATTACATTCTCAAATTTAATTGACCTCTACATCAACATGTGGTCAATTAAAAGATCAATGTAATACTAATACTTAATAATACTATAGAAAAGTTAAAAACCATCCAGAAAGTCTTCCAACCATCAACAAACTTCATCCATCAACAAACTTCATCCATCAAACCTTCTCTTCCCCTTTCCTAGTGTTACCAGCACCCCTTATACCCATTTATATTCAGCCATGGTAGCCCATGTAGTCTGCTTAGAAGCCAAGGACGCATTGAAAATGGGGGTAGGAGCTTTTTGACAATCTTTTGACAACTCTATCATTCTTCCTTAACTGTTTCTCTGCAGAACCATCATCTTCCACCTTCTTCTGGGAGCCAATAACCAACATAGCCATACCATTCTATCAAAGTTTTTTGAACAGACCTAGGTCTTTTGGCAGACCCAAAAGGGAGGAATTGAGGGCTTTGAAGATCCCTCAATGCCCTTTTCAATACTGACAGCATCACTTGAGTCACTTAACTCAATTACTTCCACTTTCTTTGACATGTTGAAGGGAGGAATACAGACTGTTTTTAGGGTTTGTAAGGCTAAGTGTTTATGAATTGGTGGTGTCAAAGGTGTGGGTTTTTATAACAGAAACTAAGTGGTTGGGAATTTACACATAGTAAATGAAGTCTTAAAGTTACTCAACTACATTCACTTCCCTACATTTACTCCACTGTCACAACTCAACCACATTCACATTAAACCTAAGTACCTTTAACTATGATGCCTATGACTTTTAATAGTCAAATGGATTAGTGACTATGTGCTTCTTTTGTTTAACAGTGTATATACAAGTGCTTTTCACCCAAACGATTCCACAAACCTAGACACAAACAAGTGTAACATAAGATGGCTAATAATATTTCATTCATTCACCCAAAATCCATCATACATTGTGAGTCACATATGACCTTTACATTGATTACTTAGGCCCAAGATTAAACAAAATAAAACAAAACAAACACTAACCAACTATTCTTCAATACTTTAAGCTTTGCGAACTTCATGTTGCCATTCATGAACTGGAAGCTTCATCCTGTTTCTACCCTAAGCAATCCAGGGTAATGATTTGAATAGAACGCGAACATTGTGGTTCCAACCCCAACCAATCCACCTTCAACATGGTCCCTGTTTGATGAACCATAGAAATCTTCGACTGGATGGACCATCACTCCACGAGTCTTGATAACAGCTTGGCGACCACAACGGAGCAACAACGAGCCATCTGAAATTAATTTGGGTTTTTTGATTTTTTGGTGTTCAAATGATTGATGTAGGGGTTTACGAATTGTGTTTAATAGAGAAATAAAATTAAGGGTTTATGAGGCGACAATTAGGGGTGTTCATAAGTGAAAGTGAAACTGGTGAGTGTTGAATTAAAGTAGTTTAAACATATATATTGAAAAAATCACACCATAGGAATGATGTGTGTCATTAGCTGATTTCACCATAAACCTGACCGAAAACATCAGTCATTACCAATCCATAACTCATACCCACCATTCGCATACTTAACAACTTACTATTCAAAACTAACGATAGGGATGGTGTGTGTTACTAGTTTCAAAATTAGGGATGCTTGGTGTATTTAATTTGAGTTAGGGACGATCTGTGATTTTGGGTCAAACCATAGGGACGATTTGTGAAATTTTTTCCTTAAAAAAAGGTAAAAATTTTCAAAAAGCTAAAGCATAAAGATTGTTGTTGTATAGTTGCATGACCCGCCCAAAATAGTCGAAAAAGAAGAATATTAACAACTCATTCTACACTCAACAATAACACTAACAACACAAAGTTTTATCTACACATTCCATATCCGACTGTAAGCAAACCATCACACAATGCCAGATAGACCAATGATTATCAAAACACCACCTCCCATAAACACTCCAGAGCTACAAGATCTGGATATTAAACACTGGTCCATTCAGGATTCACAGCCCTTTTAAAAGATCATCCACCACTTTTTACGAGTTTGAGCTCCTTTTTACCACAACGCCCCGCGTAACTATGTGCTTCTAGCGATGTCATAACATATATAAAACATGAAAACCTACACTGCATCTCTTCTGTCTTAGCTCCTTCTACACACACACTAACTCATCACTCAAGTTTTATCATTGTTTCTCAATGGTTAAATCTGTTTTTTTGCCTTTCTGCAGCGAAAGCACTGAGATGCACCCTATTGCATTACCTAGTTATGATAATGTCGTTTTTCTTTTTCCCTCTGATCCAGATGGCATGTCCATCATAAAAAATTAAAGAACCTACTTTCTGTCGCATTCCTAACGGATTCACTAAAGGTGCCCCCTCTGGCGCTAAAAGACTGTGTTGCTCCTACAAACTATGTAAATGCAACATATAAATGATTACACACACAAAATCAAAAAAAGAATATTAAGAGAGATTAGTAAAGATGATTTAGTACCTCACTAATAATAAAAACACCTTTCTTTAAAGCTTGGCAGCCCATAAATTCCTCACTCACAAGATTCATTTCGTCCCGTAAACATGTAATGAGTGCCACATCTGATCTCACACGAGTAAAGCATACTCAGTGTTATAAAAAGACCATTATATAACATAACATTGGAGACCCAGAGTTCAAGACCATACCAGTAATGGCATAAAGTGCACATATAGTGCATAAATATCAGTTTAGTGATCCGCTTTTTTCAGCTTTAACACCTCCTGTTTGGTGTACTGCTCGGTATTTTTACACTAAATTGTATTTATACATTACACTAATATAGTGAAACTGGTTAAATATTATGTTCTTAATTAGTATTTACCTTTTTTATTGTCAAGATCACAGTTACTTTATTAAAGTGTAGTGATTTAATAAGGGTGGTCTAGTTGGAGCAGCAAATAGTATGAGCGTCAAACTTTTACACAGTTATTCTATACATTTCAAGGAATTGATCGTTTTGTGATTAGAAATACATGGCTATTTGCTTGTATAAACATATATTTGTCAAACTTTTCCTCGGTTTAAATCTTTCAGAACATAAAATGAATTGTTGCAGCTGAGAAAACGTATGTCATGTCCCAAAGTGTCTAGTCAATCATTTTCATCTTCATTCTACTCAACATTCACAAGATATTAAGGATACTAAGTTGCAACAATCATTTTTTATGTATCTAGAAACAAATTCTAAAGGTTGATCTAGAGTCAGTCATTTTACCCCTTCACAAGTTGGTTGAACTGGGTCATATTTTATGCCCAACAGGTCAAAACCCATCCGAAGTGGATCTATATGCATACAAAACTCATAATATGATAGTGAAATGTGTGCTTACCACCCAAGAGATCATCTTCATCGATGTCATCAGGCACGCTATAGCTTCTACCAAGAGACTCTTGTATTTCATTACTGATATCCGTCATGTCCATCATTTCATCTTTTAAATTCTAAACATAAACAGATTATGTGGTTCACAATTAGAACCTAATCAAATTAACCAAATAAGTTGGCATGGGAAAAATAACACAATATAAACAAAAAACTAACATAGATGTCTTGAATCTTGACAAGCATCATCATTCCTTTGATTTCTTTGTTTGCTGCTTTAAGAGCCGACATCTGGAAAATACATAATTGTGAGTGGCCAAAAATATGAGTAATAATGAAATTATATATGGTTATCGTGAAGTTATTTAAGAACATACATCTCAAATGGCTGAGTGGCATATATTTAATAATGATTATCCAAATCAGTAACAACAAAACCTATGTAATTGTAGAAACATATTGTTTGTTGAGCCCCCTCTGAAGCAAATGAAACTTAATCAAAGTTGAAAGCTTGATTGTATAGCATGCCACGTTGTCCTTCAAACCCATGTCAGGTCATTGAAAGTCTTTATGTAAGAAAATGCATACAGAATGTTAATTTATCATAGTTATTATACTAAGAACTACCTTGCATTCTTTTTTACTTAAGAGCTATCATTTCTCTAGATTTCATAGCTACTTTTTTGCTGTCATTTTTTGTATATGTGGCATTGATGAACCTTTAAAGTACCCTTTAATTCAAGGCAAACATAGTAAAAACTCAATAATACAACAAAATCAGTGGCTCGCGGCACACCGTGTTGCAATCATTTATTGGTCAATGATGAACCTTTTGGTATGATAAGTATATGATATAAGCAACCCACAAAACCCCTCGTATTTTCTTATGATAGTTGCTAAAAAATCAGTATGCAATATTTGGAGACAAATGAAAATATCTATAGTACGCAATATGTTTGCTAACTGCTAAAGAGAGAACTTAAACACAAAAAATTATTTTCAAAACACAATGCCAAACACCCCTTAATACCAAAAGCTACCTAATTTTCAAGAATAATGCAATCACCTAATTTAGCAGTCACACAATAGATCATTGGTAATTGCTTGCCCAAAACCCATCCCAAACACTACTGCTCCCGAATAAAGTGCACCACCTGCCAATGACACAAAAGGTATAACTTGAAACGCGTAAGAAAACCACAACAATCCTAGAAAAGGAAAATACCTCAACTCTGAGAAAACTGGTCTTGAATGTAACTTTTACTCTATCAACATGACATCCAGTTTCTTTTTAATAAGAATAATGAGGTGGAGCAAATATTTTGCAAAGCTTAAATACAATAAGGACATTGGCCATTGTGAAAAATAAGAAATCAATAAATCCATAGCCAAATGATGATGACGTTGGGCTATTGGTGTGTGACTGAGGGTCTGTTTGGTATGACGAAATGAAGCAGTGGACGAATGAAATGAAAATCGTAATGGAATAAATGTTATGTAATGAATGAGTTTACGATTGTAATTATGTTTGGTTGCAAAAATAAAATTAAATGTAATCGATAATAAAAAGACTAATGGAAAAAAAACAAAGGGTCCCTAATGAATGAAAATGATGTTTTTTGATGTAATGAGTGATTCCATGCAATAAGTCATTACATTTCATTATTGTAAACAAACATGATTTTTTTCATTCTGCCGTAATGGTGTTTTCCATTCCAACTCTCATTGCGACGTACCAAACACTACGTGAGTGTTATACCTTTCATAAGACATATACCTCTTTAGTAAACCTGCATATCAACATTCAAAAAAGTTATTTAAACTAATTTTTGATAGATCCCAGAATCTACCTTTGATGTATCATCATTAATACATGAACAACAACATAACTGAAACCAATAATCAAAATCAATAAATAAATACAAAGTTAATCCTTAATTCATAATACACAATCCTAAAACATTTCATCAAGTACCTGTCATGTAATTTCAAATTAGTTCTTCAACATCAAATGAAAAACCAAATTGATAATATCGATAAGATTGTGATTTGTGAATTTCAAATCAACCTGATTTCATGGAATTGATTTTGAAGATCGAGAGAGATTATAGGAGGAGGAGTAATAGTCAATTCAATGCATATGAGCTATTTGAGAGAAATTCTAGCAACCATTAAAGGAATAAAGAAATGGACCATTATATCCTTCATTTTACATGTACTATTGTCTAGTCATAAGTTTGTTCTCATATTGCCCTTTGGGTCATCATTTTCAGTCAGCATTAAGTTGTCATGTCACCATGTCTAGTCATCATGAAATATTTCATGCCTTGCCCCATATATAGGTAGAAATGTATAAATACCCTACACATACCTTACACATCTCTTACACACCTGGACACATGTCAATTTCTTATAAAGTTACTCAGTTGCCAAGTTGCGCTGGATTAGTTTGAGAAAAGAACATTGAAAAAGAGAAAGAGGCATTTTCAATATGGTTTTAGACTCTTTTAAAAATTAGCCATTTTATTAATCGAATCAAAAAATTTGAAACACACTCTTCTTTGAAACATCCCTAAATAATCTTTCCCTTTATAGTAATTACATGTGTGTCAAGAAAGCAAAATTGAATTATCATTCTTTCATTGCATTTTTTTCCCGGATTTGCGTTTATCATTTATTTATCATCAGATTCTCGACGTAAGAATTATCTTGTCGATTTCCGAAATGCATATATCTCTATGCTAATAATATTCCAAAGTTCCATCTTGTTTTTTTTTTTATAAAATAGACACTTTATTATTCTACACTACAATCTTATTACCATTATATCAAATAGCTAAAAATGTAAACGCTATCGATATATCTATATCTATACTTTTATACTACTATATAAAGCATTTATAATGTGAGACCCATTAAAAATTAAGATAAGGAGGTGCAATCTTGACCATCCATCTTATTTTTGGGAATCACATCATAAAGTGACGTGTGTCGACTTTTGATTAAAAAATCACCTTTATTTTCAAACTGAAATATCTTTTTATCTATTTAATTTTATTTTGATATAATTTCATCATATTTTTTAAAATTTTATGCTCTTTAATTCAACATACATTTTGTTATATTTTATAATTTTTTTATTTTTTACATTTTTAGTGGGTTTATTTTATGTTGATTTATACTTTTTACAACTTTAACCTTAATTAAATATAAACTTGATACGTTAAAACTATATACTTTCGGAGAGTGTGTTGTCTCTTTACATGCCCGAATTGATGATATTATATATGTGTTGCGGGAACGCTACGGCGACACCCAAACGAACCACATAAAACGAAACATACATGTAATGTTTGTGAAAACGATAATTACTATGCGGGTATGAATTTGCGTAAAATAGCTGATTTGTAAATTTTCTATTGCCGCCGCTATGCGCGGGTAACCAACTAGTATTATATAAAGCATTTACAATGTGGGTCCCATCAAAAATTAAGATAAGGAGGTGCAATCTTGACCATCCATCTTATTCTAGAAAATCACATCATAGAGTGACATGTGTCACTTTTTAATTAAAAAATCACTTTTATTTTTAATTTGACATATCTTTTTATCTATTTATTTTTTTATAATTTAATTTCACCTTATTTTTTAAATTTTCGTGATCTTTAATTCAACATCCATTTTGATATATTTTTATAAATTTTTAGCTTTTCACATTTTTAGTGGGTTTATTTTGAATTTTTTAACAACTTTAATTTGAATACAAACTTGATTCGTAAAAGATATATACTTTTGGAGACAATGTTTGATGGGTAAGAGAGTGTGAGTCTTTATACAAGCGAGAATGATGTTAATATGAGGTACGAAAACCCAAACAAACGAATTCTCTAAGCGGGTAAGGAATTGCGAAGCGAGTTGGGTTAGCAATTTTTATCGCCGCTATGCGCGGGTATCCAACTATGATAGATAATGCACCAAAAGTTTAGTCAGTTAAACTAGTGTTTGCACTTTGCGTCAATTACGTTGCTTTTGTCTGTTTTTATAACAGAATGTCACAGGGATATGTTTCACAAGATCGATCTACTTGTACGACACGTATTGTTATATATCCGTTTCACGTCATTACATAACTACTTACTACAAGTTGCTTTTGGAAACTTATAAGCGAAAAATTTCGCAGTACCCGATTGGGATTAGTGTTATCTTATAATATCCCTGACAATTTTTTTTTTCAATTTAACCATTTGAATCGCGTGTGTTGAATAGCGATTTACATTTGCCTACTTGTCACCTTTTTATTGGTTCGTTAAAAAAAAAAATACAAATGTGGATCGCGCCATCTGAATAGAGATTCACTTTTTTGGAATTTTTTTTTTAAATTTTATAAATGAAAAAAACGTGCCCTAATATTCATTTAATGTAGATCGCGCTTTGTGAGTGGCGATTGACTTTTTTGTTTTTTGTTTTTTTTAAATGTGAGAATAGTTACGCATTCAGATGAATAATAACGCACAGTACGCACAGTATGATGAAATGATATATCACTGCCATATTTTGTCACTTATGAATTTGAATAGTTACTATATCATTATATAGTGATAGTATGTTTCTCTTAATTTAGTTCATACGAAACAGAAGTAGAAGTTTTTCATTGTATCTCTTTGCAGGTTTTTCATTGTTTCTCTTTGAAGGTTTAATTCTTTGAGGTTTTTCATTGTTGATTGTTACCGTTTGCGGGTAGAGCAAAGTTGGTGTAGGTGAATTCGTGGCTTACTTGTTTATTATCAGATGGATTTGACCGGTTACGAGGTATAATATTTTAATTTTGTATCATTTGACTATTTTATTAAATGATGTATATATGTGTAGTAATATATGGTTATTGATTTATTTGTTTATTTAGGTACCCCGTGTTCTATGATAGTGTAGAAGTAAGTTAAAAATTGCCTTAAAACAATTTAAACATTAATTAGGGGCACTGATCGGGAGCACTGTTAGGACAATACTGTTTTGTTGGGTATTAGATCAAAAAAATGATTTTTAGAGAATTGTTATAATTCATTTATATGTCTAGGGCGTCAAATTTTCAATGATGAAAATGAAAATGATGAAAATGTTCCTTTGTATTACCAAATAAATAACGATTTGAGTATACCATTTGGGAGAGAGGAATTCTGCCTAGTAACTGGGTTAAGGTTTGGGGTCCAGAATTGGGCTGAGTATGACACCAAAAAGCGTATTCCTTTTAGGCGACGGGTGTTTCCGTCATATTTAGATGGGCAACCTATTACAGGCATCGACATCGAAAATATGATTGATGACCAATCATTTGCTCAATTATACGACGACGATGTTGTTGGCCTTTGTTGTCTAGGCATATTGCAGCTTGTTATATTAGGTGTGGAGAGTAAACGTGTTGTCCCTGACTGGATGTTAAGATTAGCTAATGATAGAATAGTTTGGGGACAAAATCCTTGGGGTTCATATGTGTGGCCAACATTGTACTCCCAAATTAGAAATGCAATTGTGAAACGTTGGTCGCCCTTGTATGTCGATGAACCTACAAATGAAGATGATTCGAAAAAGTATTCAATCTGTGGATATACTTGGGGATTCAAAGTTTGTCAAAAATAAGTTTATAATTTTTAATTGGTCATTTAAGTTATATGTATAATGTAAAATATTGTGAATGTGTGTTTTTTTAGACTTGGATATGGAGTCTTACGAGTATACTGACGACATCGTTTTTTGATCGTTACAATGGTATTTCTAGAGTTGGTTGCTTGAATAAGAGAAAAAAATGAAGGTTTTTGGGACCAATGGAATTCGTTTGTTTGAAGTGAGTTTTTTTTTTAGTTTAATAGTTTATTAAGTTGGATATTTAATTTATTTAATAATTAGATTTTCTTTTTTTTAAAGGGAAATATGCCTGTTGCGATAAATTGGAACCTGACGATAATGAGGCTCGGATCGGACAGGTGGATTTCTAGTAAGGATTATTTGACGGCTTAATTGGTGAAGTTGAAACGAAGCTCCGTTGGATTTTAAGCCGTCAAAATATGTATGAAATTCCTTCTGATATTTACCGAGAGTTCAATGAACAAAAAATAGAAATTGAACGAAATAAAGAAGAAGTTGATAAGATTAAGGAAGAAATGCGTTTATTTAAGGAGAAAATGAATGATCAGCCGGTGCGACAAGAGAATAACGAACCGCTTATTGCTGATGACCATTATGGGTTGAGCGATTTTAGTCAATTCCATAGCATGCATGTATAATTTTTGTACATTTAATATAAGGTTTTCTAAGTAGATAATATAATTTTGTATTTATGGGTTTTCACAGGGTGGTCCGTCTTCATTCCAGGGACATGTAAATAGCTCATATTTCAATATGGGTACGCAACCGAATTTCCAAACCCCAATGCCGTCCCAACCTGGTTCATCTGTTTGGCAAACACAGATGCCGGCGCAGTCGGCCACTCAGTATTGGCAACCCGGTACATCATCGCAGCATGATTCTTACTATTCGTTTGGTCGGGTGCCATCTCATATGGGTTGGCAAAATTTGCAAACCACTATTGAGACACATGATGATGTTGCTGCCATATTTGACCAGGTAATGCTATATTTATATACGAATATGATTATATGGTAATAACCATCATGAAGTAATAAATTTTTATTAATTGTTATTTTTTAGAATATTCCGAATCGAGGAAGAAGGGAACAGTTTCCTAGCAAATATAAATTGACCCCATTCACAGAACAAGCTCCTACAACAATTTTACCCAAGCAACGTGTTAATAAAACTAAAAATAAGGGTAAGAAGGCTAATTTTTCGCCTTTGAATCTTGGGGGTGCTTTTGAGGATGACAATGTAGAAGAAAATAACGTTACGTTTTTGGGTTCCCAATTTACTGGTAATTTCTTAATGTATGAGAACGTGGACCCTTCAAATGTAATTGCTAATCTTGTATATAAAATAATAATTTTTGCTTAATGAAAGTATGTGTATTAATATTGTTTATTACTCACAAACATTTTTTTCATTCACACAACTTATTAATTTTATCTTTTCAATTTCTACCATGGCTAGTAACCCAGAAAATGTTAGGTTAACTTTTTTTTTTTGAACGGCAAATGAAATTTTATTAAAAAAGGGCTAGAAAGAAACTAGCAGACGATATACACGCAAAAACGATCCAACAAACAAAGAACGAAAAGGAACAGAAAAACTCTAACAAAACGAACTCGCAAAACAACCAAAGGCTATTAGAATAAGAAAGATCCCACCATGGCGCCAACTGAATTAACTCCCATGAACGAAACCGAACACCCGAGGCATCATACCAAAAAGCG
>BQNB010076298.1:6070-31197 GCA_026074375.1 Tanacetum coccineum | reverse complement strand
TGAAGATAACAAAAAGAAAGTAGAGGAGAAGGCGGACACGAAACCAACAAAAATGGAGCTCAGCTGCGAATGGAAACTCTTTATCGATTGAGCTGCAAGCTCTGACAGTTCCGGCGCAGGACTGATGCTAATAGACCCTGAGGGAAAAGAATATACTTATACCGTACGCTTTGGATTTGAAACGACAAACAACGAAGCAGAATATGAAGCACTATTGGTCAGGTTTCAAATATCACAAGAGATGGAAATTATAAGCTTGGCAATCTTTGTAGACTCAGAGTTGTTGGTAAATCAAATAAAAGGTACTTACGCAGCCAAGCAACCAACGATCAAAGAGTACTTACAGAAGACCAAAGAGGCTTTAAAGGGCTTCGACAGCTACACGATCGAGTACATCCGAAGGAACCAAAATAAAAAAGCTAACACATTAAGCAAGCTGGCTTCGATGATCTTCGAACATCTTACTAAGGAAGTGCTGGTCGAAGTCCTATCAAAGCGGTTAATAGAAGAGAAAGAGATCCTACAAGTCAAAACTAAGGAAGGAGAAAGCTAGATGACTCCTATGCATGAGTACTTAGTGAGTGGTCTATTACCGGAGGACTCAAAATAATCTAGGAAGATCAGGGTCAAGGCACCTCAATACAAGTTGATCAGAGGAAACTTGTACCGAAGATCCTTCTACGCCCCATGGCTTCGCTGTGTAGCTTCACCACAGACTGATGACATCGTAAAAGAGGTACACGAAGGTTCATGTGGTTTCAACGCAGAACCACGATCAATGGTGGTTAGAATCACGAAGCAGGGGTATTACTGGCCGTCAATGCACCGAGACGCTGCAAAGAGACTTCAAGACTGCGAGAGATGCAAGGAGCAATCCGCGATAAGGAAAGTAGCAGAAAGCGGTGCGATGATAGCCGGAAGTGGATGACCATTCAGTCTTTAGGGAGTTAACATCCTAGGACCTTTGCCAGTAGCTCCCGGAGGTTTCAAATTCTTGGCAATAGCTGTAGAACACTCCATGAAATGGGTAGAAGTAAAACCTCTAACCGTTATAAACGGAAGGCATGCAGAAAGATTCGTATAGGAATATGTAGTGTGCAGATTCGGAGTGCCACGAACAATCAGCTCGAAAAATGAGAAGCATTTTTGAGAAGGTATTTTCGCAGATCTTTGCAAAGGATTAAAAGTCACGCAATCCATCTCTCCTGTTACGGAGCATACGGAAATAATGAACCCCATCGAAAAGCAATTACTCGAAGTAAAAAAGGATGGGTGAATGATCTTGCTCAAGTACTGTGGGTACATAGAACGCTTCTAAGAAATAGCCAAAAGGAGACACTGTTTAGCCTAACTTACGGCTCTAAGGCTATAATCCCTATATCTGAAACTAATGTTACTAAAGATGATAGGGGAAGGCTAAAGGAAGTTGACAAGAGAAGAGGAAGCAAGGAAATAGCTTCAATTGAAGAGGCCTACTATCAAGCAAGCTCCGCAGGCACCATAGTGAAAGGAGTAGTCACTCCATTTACAATGTTAGAGACTTCGTCTTACTTTCGCAAAACAACACAGGAAACACGCAAGTATCACGGTCCTCACATGGTGAGCGAAGTTCAAGGAAGGGAACTCTACAAAATTGTTGATGCATCTAATCACTCGTTGACTCAAACAACAAAGGGTACGAGCTTTTATAAGTTTTACATGTAAAACTTACCTTTTACAGTCTTCTTTATTTTAAGCAAAAGTCATTGGTTCGACTATCCAAAAGAGTGTAGCAAACTAAGTGTTCATACGCAAGATGATGTAAATGTTTCTACACTACTAATGGAACAGACTTCTAAATCTTTTGTGTCGTTATTTACTACTAAGTTCAATGTTCGAAGGGATGTTGTGGGGCCACACATGAGCCCTACCCAAAATAAAACATCCATAATATTCACGTTAACTTTCCTCATTGCTTCTTTTAGCCCTGAGGATATAATGAAGTGGGTCGCAACCCTTCATTCGAAAATTGAAAAATAAGTCAAAAGTTTAAGGCCACGCATAAGCCTTCGCTTGATAAAGCGTAAAAAGGAGTCGGACTAAAAGTCCTCCAAATCCTCGAACATGATTAAGGACTTCGTTCCCCATGGAAACATACCATAAGGTTTAACAACTAAAGGCCATACTTGAGCCCTTACTTCATAAAGTGAAATTCTACTTATAAATGATAAAGGGGTCAGACTAAAGTCCCCCAAAGTCATGACAAGAGAAGCAAAGGATATCATAGACAAGATGTAGAACTGTGTCCCTATATTTAAGTCCCCAGGGGAGGATACTATTCGAAGTCAACCATAGAGGTCGACATAAACTGTTCATACAATGCCAACATAAACCATTATCAAAATTAAATTGTCTAAAGGCCGAAGCCTGGATAGTAACAAATTGTTCAAAGGGTACATGCCACCCTTAATACTGAATTAACACCAAAAATGGTGACCTTCAATGAAGTTGAGAGGATTAGGGCTTCACAACGGAGGCATCAGCAGGATGAGACATTGCATTAGAGGCTGGAACAGAGGATGGAGTAGCCCTTTGAGAAGAAGCCAAGGGGACTTGAGTCCTTGAAGGAGCATGTCTTTGGAGAGTAGGGGGCTTCTTTGACAACAAAGATTCAATAGGAGTTGAGGGATCCGCCACAAACTCATCCAACCAAGGGAAGGTGGAAATGGCAAGAGTGTTACTAGCTTGAGTATGATCCTTGATGTGCTGTCGTTGTTTGGTATATTTAAGATGATTCAAGTTTTAAATTTATATTTTGCCGACTCAACCAAAAACAACACTTTAATGGGTAGTGTACCCGATCGATGGTAGTTTCATGGTAAATAGGGTGTCAAACACTTGAAGCGAGGTTAAATCTATCAATTTAATTAATATCTTGGTTATCTAATCTATGTTAATTCTACTCTAAACCTATGTTAAACCTATGTCAGTCTAAATCCTAATTCTAATAGGAAAAGGGAGGTTTTCATCCTAAGAGACTGGTACGGTTTGATTGGTGACTACAATCAATTCAAGACACTGTTACCCACGCAAGCTAATAGACAAAAGATAAAAGAGTGGTCGAACCTTATATAAGAAAACTATATTAACCATTATTAATCCGATTAGAACTTAAGTTTTGTTTATTAAGTGCAATGATTTCTCACTCAAGGTGGCATAATCAATTCTTAAGACTTAGGAACTTTTACTATATTGAATAAATCACAAAACAACTATATGTTTTGCCTAATAACTAACTTATGAATTCTGTATGTTAATTTGTATATGTGATGATTCTTAACTATGCCATAAGGGTTCCTTTTATACACCAAGGAAAAACCCTAATAGGATTACAAAACGCGTTAAGAGATCATGCATATCTATTCCTAATATAACTCGTGCATATCTCATAAGCAGTACTAATAAACTAACTAATAGTACTAACTATATACTAATAGTACTAACGTTGTACTGGCAGTACTAACTATAAGTAACAGTACTAAGTCTTTAGCAGCATTATTTTCATAGAAGCTCTTTAATTCCCAACACAGACTTAGAAGGACAATATTTGTGTCACTATTATTCTAGATGTATAAATTACTATATGGAGAGCTATCCCGGACTCTAGATCTACTTGGTTTGTGTCACTAGATCTATTTGAATGATAGGTCGCATACAAAAGCGCGTAAACAAGTATAAATTGATAAACATAAACAAGCATACAATAATAAATCAAGAAATCGAGATAAACAAATACCAAACATTTAGATCTTCATAATATTGGCTAATACCCGAAGGTATTAGCCTTCAAACGGCATAATAAATACAAGAGCAATTATTTAGCCAAGGTAAACTAACTGAGTTAACGAATGATACCAAAAACTAAACGATTACTAAAGTATATGGAATTACACGTTGTCTCCTATGGAATTGATAACGTTGCTTGACCTCTTCTACTCTTTTTCTCTTATGAAAATTGAATTTTATGGTTTAGGTATCGAGAATATGATTTAGCACACTTAAAACTCATTTTTGAGCTTTCTATTTATAAGATCTAGAAGTCGGTTCAATACGGCGTATCCATGAGTTGGATATGGCATATTGGGGATTTCTTGGAGTAGGGACCACGCTTTATATCTTCCAAAATATTATATTCGTTCCATATATTAAATACGGCATATTGAGTCTCTTTGGATACAACGTATTGAGCTTTATCCTCTGTGGTCTTTGGTGAGTGTAGGCACGGATACGATGTATCTTCCTTGATGGATATGGTGTATTGGTCTTTAGAATAGTAATCTTCAAAATATCTTATTTTAAGCTCCAGAATGCGTGCCTTATGCTATCTTTCACCAATCACTCCATAATTACTACAATTCTTAAATATAAATGATTAAGTAACAATTCTTTGCAATAACTATACAAAATGGGTTAATAACATGGGATAAATGATGCTATAAAATAGATGTTATTTGATGTCATCAAATATCCCCCCACTTGAATCCTACTTGTCCTCAAGTAGCCTTTAGAAGTTTATAAATATGTATCCCTAAGGATATTTTACGTTAAAGCATTTATTCGATCTATTACAAGTACACAACCAAACACCTCATGAAATAGGAAGATAAAAACACTCAAATCACTCAACTAATCTATATGGTAACATGTAACTAATTCACTCAATTGCTCGGTCATGACGAGTATTCTATCATAAGCTTGGCAAGGATACATATCTCTACCACTAAAGTTAAGGAGTAACAAGTTTATAAAGGTAAATATAGGTTTTGTATGGAAAGGATTATGGTTGATCATTCTACATTCTTTCACCAGAAGTACCACTCCAACAAGGCAGCTGAAGCACGCATACACACCCAAAACTCCAGGATAGACATACGTGTTCGATCACATCCCCATTCGAATTTAACCAATGGTTAGGATGAAGAATAATATAGGGTAGGAACCTTCTAACTTTCACCAAAAGTCATAAAACAACGAGGTACAAGACATGCATACATGGCCGTAATGACGGAATACACATGCATGTTCGTATGAATCCCCGTTCACTTAAAACCAGCGGCTAATCATTAGGTGAGAGGGAATTAAATTGTTGTTAAATAAAATTCAAGAAGCAAATAGATTAAGACTTAAGATACAAGTTGCTAGACACTTTTTTCCTGACTGTTATCATGATTAAGACACAACTATTTACAACGTCTTGATCATAGATCAAAAACAACAACCTAAGTTGGCGTTCCCGTAACGATCAACTTCCCAATCAACCCAAAACTTTTACATACCCTACAAGGTAAGTGGCGATATCTTCTACTTTGTACATTACTCTACATCGTTGATTTTTTAGATGTATCAACGAATAATCGATCCTTCGTGTAATTCTTTCGGGAATGCTCTTTGCAAAACGATTATCTTCAAACTTTCTTTCTCTCTTTTTGTATTTTTTCTCTTTTTTTGATTTTTTTTACTATACTTCAAATCTCGGTGTAGTTTCACCATCTTCACAATCATAATAATTTTGGATAATTCCTTAGGTAATTTCTCGTTCTTCGGATTCACCAATAATTGTGACGGTAGTAGAATCACATGAGCTTTGAGTGTAAAACCCCGATAATTCACATGGAAGCGGAAGCTAAATTAGGGGTATTACTTCATGAATCAACAGTCATAAACATAGAAAATGACTCAAAAGAGACGTTTTGGAAAATTTAGTTATCATTCATTAACATATCAGAGTTTTACAAAAGGAGGTCCCAAAAAACATTTAAAACATAAAGTTTGAATGATAACAAGTTTGGGTCTTCAAGTCCATGCCACTCCGTGCCTTATATTTGCTTAATTACCTGAGATAAACATGCTAAAAGGATCAACACAAAGGTTGAGTGAAAATCACAGGTTTGCAATATAATGGTTGAATACAAGTTTATGTAATAGGTAATAATTGCAACGAATACAATTATCATAGAAAACAATATTATTGCTCTAAGCTCATGACACCAAAACGTTAACATGGAAGTCATATCAATGACATTTAAGGAACGAATGTCCTTATGGAAAGGTAATTTGCCAAATTACCCATTATTCTCAAATATAGTACGCTTGGTTACCTCATTGGTAAACACAAACGGGATTCGTCAACCCCGATAGATCTATCCACAATATTCGCGTTCACACACAAGTGATTAATGGTTCATGATATAAAGGATATTGGCAATGGAGGTAACTTAGGCAATAATATATCAGGATAGCATACAGTTGGAAAATACTTGTATTCATGGTTTATAGCATGTATCTCCCCACGGGGTTTGGAAAAACATATAAAGGTGGGACTATGAACTCACCTTAACAGGGAAATCTGATTGATGTCAAAAGTGACTCAAATGGAAATAAACGGCTTCGTCACGCAACCTGGGGTAATATGTCAAGTCTTAGTTTTATATTTCAAAACTTTATTTCATAAAGTTTAACGTAAATATTAATTTGGTTTATTAACTTGTGAAAATATCGTATCACTGTTCGGGCTATCATAATCCAGAGGTCATGTAGTAAACGTTTGAGGAGCTAGGACACTTTAAATCGTAAATCCAGCAACTCGTCAAAACGTCTACCCAAATGAAAGCCCCTCACATGAAATTCCCTAGTAACGTGATACGTTATAGTTTAAATGATAAGATTTTATCTTTTTAAGTTTCTTCAAAAGCTAGTGGATGATAAATTATGTTAAATATATAACATAATTATATATGTTTTGATCGATGATGAAAATATAAATGTGTCGGGGTTTTTAATAAAGTTGATCATATAATGTTTTAAAAATATTTTTTATTATTAAATATAAAAATATTACATTTATACCCTCAAGAAATGAAATACAATAATAACCCTTGGTATATATTAATTCACAATTAAACCCTTATATATAATTTTAAAACATTATAACCTTAACTTAGAATATGGCAAAACAGTCCTTGTGTTTTAAGTTAGGATAATTACATTTTTGGCCTGAAAAGTAATAGTTTCAAAGTACAATATATAACCCCAAAAGGACAATTCGATTTGCATATTTTAGTCCAAAATTTCATATACTTCGTGTTTTTAATCTCGAATTCAATTTGCAGCATAAAGCTTATCATAATAAGCTAAAATAAGTTGGTTTTATAAGCTTAAAGCTTATGAAATGAGCTTATTAGCTCGAAAACTCAAGGGTTAATGACATGTAATAGCAACGTACTTTTCAATTTGAGCCATTATCAGATACGAACCACAAATTATAATCTATACAATACCCCATCCAACTTTGTATGTTTTGTGTTGATTTCAGCTACTTGACATTTTTACCTAAAAAATCATGTCACCAGACACATTACAGCCATTTCACTTTTTTGTCCAGTCAGGTTCCACGTCATTTTCTATGTCCACGTGACACATGACCAAGTCATTTTGGGTTTAAGAGTGATAACTTTCCATGCAAAAGTATGTTTGGGTCCGTATCTGATTAGTGACCAAATTGAGAAAGTACGGTATCTGATACGTGAACAAATGATAAAGAACGTACTGATAAGTGGAACAAAATGAGAAAGTACATATCTGATAAGTAACAAATAAGAAAATTACTTTTAATGTTTTACAGGTATCCGGTTGCCTATATGCCACGTAAGCAAACGTATTATAATGAAACAAATTGTATAAAGTTGGATGGGTATTGGTGGTACTTTACTAGGTAGTATCTGATAATGTCTCAAATTGGGAAAGTACGTTGCTATTACATTGCCATTATCCTAAAACTCAAAAAGGGTGCAATGTTTTGAATTATTAACCCATCTATTGGTTAGAGCTTTTAGGGTTATTTCAATGTTTCAAAAGTGATATTATAGCATATTAGAGTAGATTTTAGGACTAACTTATGGCGTTTTTAGCTTATTAGGGTTTCCAAAAAATGGTTTTATGGTTTTTTAAGGCCTTTTGGTATAGAAACCAAACTTGTAAGCTTAGGGTTTAAGGGCTTATTCCATGTGTTTATAAAAGTGGTTTAGAGCATATTAAGATCAGAATAAGCTTAAGCTAGCTTATTTTAGGGATTCGCATGGATTAGGGTTTCAAAATGGGTCGATTAGGGTTTGGTTTGGGTTTATGAGTTCCAAAGAGTTTTAGCTTATACAAAATGGCTAAATTAAAGCTTATACATATCTAAATGTATCAGAGCTATTTGAACCCAAGGAGCTTATTGAACGAGTTATATGACTTACTAGGGCTTAATATGGTTCGAATGGCTTGGAATGGATCGTGTACTTTTGGAGATGAATCAAGAACCTTTCTATCTTACTCCTTGGTTCTTTCGTGGATCATACTTCTTCTCTTTCTCTTCTTTGGCTTGAAATAGGTCAAGAACAAGTGAGTGAGGTTGTTAAAATTTGAGTGTTGTGAATGTGTATGTGTGTTCGAGTATATATAGGGAAAGGGAAAGAGTGGTGGCTAAGTTTTGGGGTTCTAGCTTATCATGGTGACTAATGGAAGCTAGGAAAATAGCTTGGAGAGGTGTTGGAAGGTGGGAGGGGTTCGGTTTACTAAGGTGGTGACGAGGGGTTTACTTGAGGGACAAGGGTGGTGACAAGGAGGTGAAGGATGCTAGCAAGGTGGTGACAAGGTGCTAGGGTGATGGGGACAAGGTGGTGCATAATGGTGGAGCAAGCTTGCTAGGTTTCAGTTCTAGTTAGTAACTAGTTTAAGGTTTCGGGTTAGGGTTAGGGTTTAGGACGAGCTAGGGTTGTGTTGGAGAGAAAGTGTAGTTCAAATGTGGTGCTGGTAGGATTTGTAACTTGTGCTTAAAAGGGTGGTACAAAGACTTGAAAGATTTTGGAGGGAAAATGGCTAAATTTGAATCTCGTGCTTAATCGACTTGTACTTCGGGCTTTAAAGAGTTGTACTAGGGTTTTGGAGGGAAAAATAATTCAAATATTATGCATTGTAACCTTGTACACATGCCTTATAAGTTTGTACTTTTGTTTTGTATGAAAACATTACATATAATCGGGGTTTTGATATAAACGTTAACGTATAAATCCGTTTTATAATAAACGTTATGGATAGTACGTTAAATAGATAACGTATGTGGTAAAAAAAATAAAAAAATGGATATTAAAACATATTGCTTTACATATTATAACGTTTACTTGATATAAACGTAGATGGAGTTGGCATTGGTAGTTGTATGAGCTCATTTACTTTGGAAATGTAAGTTACGTTACATAATGGATGGAATAAAACAAAAATATTTTCGTAAAAATGGTTGTCTTGAATATAATAGGTGGAAATTACATTGAGGAAAATTATGGGTTGTTATAGTCTCCCAACCTTAAAGAAATCTCGTCTCGAGATTTAGTTGGATGTTGGAGTGATGTTTGGGAATAGATGTGGATATTTGGCACGAATTTGATCTTCGCGTTCCCACATAAATTCTGGTCCTCTTTTAGAGTTCCATCTTACTTTGACTATAGGGATACGACTTCGTTTCAGTTGCTTGATTTCTTGGTCCATGATTTCTATGGGTTCTTCCACAAAGTTGAGTTTGTCATCGAGCCGAAGCTCTTTCATTGGAATAATGAGGGATTCGTCAGATAGGCATTTCTTTAAATTAGAAACGTGTAAGGTACTGTAGATGTTATTGAGTTCTTCAGGAAGCTTAAGTGTGTATGCCAATGGGCCGATCCTTTAAAGGATCTTAAATGGTCCAATGTACCGAGGATTAAGCTTTCCTCGCTTTTCGAATCGGATGACACCTTTCCAAAGTGACACTTTCAACATAACACGATCTCCACCTTGGAATTCTAAAGGCTTTCGCCTTATATTGGCATAACTCCTTTGTCGGTCTCTTGCAGCTTGCAAGCGTTGTCGGATTTGTACTATCTTTTTTGTGGTTTCATGGATTATCTTTGGTCCCGTGAGTTGGACATCTCCAACTTCGGCCCAGCAGACAGGTGATCGACACTTTCGACCATAAAGTGCCTCAAATGGTGCTGCCTTAATACTAGCATGGTAACTGTTATTGTAAGAAAATTCTACCAGTGGTAAGTGTCTCTCCCATCCTTTTCCAAAATCTATAACACAGGCTCTAAGCATGTCTTCGAGTGTTTGGATGGTTCTTTTACTTTGTCCATCAGTCTCGGGATGATATGCCGTACTCATGTCTAATTGAGTACCCAAAGCATTCTGCATTGACTGCCAGAATCTGGATGTGAAATGACTGTCACGATCTGAGATGATGGATATCGGCAATCCATGCCGTGAGACTATCTCCTTTATATACAACCTTGTAAGGCGTTCCATACTATCTGTCACTCCGGTGGGGATAAAATGTGCTGATTTGGTAAGGCGGTCTACAATGAGCCAAATTGTATCATGTCCGATAGGTGTTTTGGGTAGTTTTGTAACGAAGTCCATTGTTATTCTTTCCCATTTCCATGTAGGAATCTCTGGTTATATCAGTAAGCCGGATGGCTTCTGACATCCTGCTTTAACTCTAGAGCATGTCAAACACTTGCCGACATATTCATCGATGATTGCCTTCATGTTAGGCCACCAATAGAGTTTCTTTAGATCCTGATACATCTTGTCAGAACCTGGGTGGATGGAATACTTCAATTTATAGGACTCGTGCATGATCAAGTCCCTTAAACCACCAAAGAGTGGTAACCAACTTCGATTCTTGATACAACGAGTTCCATCAGGTGGTACTTCAAATGCTTTGTCCATTCCTCGTAGGTTCTCAGCTTTGATGTTCTCTTCTTTGATCGCCTCGGTTTGGGCTTCGAGGCTTTGCGATGGTAGTTTTGGGTGAAGGGTCATGACTAATGCTCTAACTCGAAATGGTTTGATTCGTTCCTTCTGGCTTAAGGCATCTGCTACAACATTTGCCTTTCTAGGATGGTAACGAATCTCACAATCGTAATATGCGAGCAATTCTAACCAACGGCTTTGCCTCATGTTCAACTCCTTTTGATCAAGGATATGTTGAAGGCTTTTATGATCAGTGAACACAGTACACTTTGTGCAAATAGTGTCTCCAAATTTTAAGAGCGAACACTACTGCTCCCAATTTGAGGTCGTGTGTGGTATAGTTCTCTTCATGAGGCTTGAGTTGTCGGGATGCATATGCAATAACTTTTTCTCTTTGCATTAACACTACTCTCGGACCTTGATGTGATGCATCACAGTAAATGATAAAATCGTTGTTTCCTTCTGGTAATGCTAAGATTGGAGTTTCACAAAAAAAATTAATAAATTATAAAAAAAAAAAAAAAAAAAAAACCAAAAAAAAAACAAAAAAAACAGTACAAAGAACAACACAAAAAAAATTTTTAAATGAAAATATCTTCTCCCCCCACACACCTCACAACACAAAAAAAAAAAAGAAATTAAAAAAAAAAGAAAAAAAAAAAAAAAATAAAAAAAAAGAAAAAAAAAAGAAAAAAAAAACAAAGAAAAAAAAAAAAAAAAAAAAAAACAAAAAAAATTTTTATACAAAAAAAAAAAAAAAGGCATCTGCTACAACATTTTCCTTTCCAGGATGGTAACGAATCTCATAATCGTAATCTGCGAGCAATTCTAACCAACGGCGTTGCCTCATGTTCAACTCCTTCTGATCAAGGATATGTTGAAGGCTTTTTATGTCAGTAAAACACAGTACCACTTTGGCAATTAGTGTTCCAAATTTTAGAATATGTGCGAAACTATGCTCCCAATTCAGATGGTCAGTGTGTGTATAGCTCTCTTCATGAGGGCTTGAGTTTGTCCAGGGCTGCATATGCAACTAACTTTTTTCTCATTGCAATTACACCGCCTCTCAGCCTTAATGGATGCATCACAGTAAATGATAAAATCGTTTGTTTCCTTCTGGTAATAAATGATAAGATTGGGCTTCACATAGCTTCTGTTTTAGGGTTGGAAAGTTGAACTCTTGTTTTTCCCCATGTTTTTATACCTCTGTTTTTCTGGGTTTAATCAGTCAGAAAGGCTTTGCATCTCGAAAACCTTTGATAATTCTTCGATAGTAGCCGGCGAGTCCCAAGAATTGGCGTATCTCTATGGGTGTGATAGGAGATGCCCAATCCTTGATCTGCTTTAATCATTGGCGGGCCTACGTGAATCCTAGCTGTCAATTGTGTGCTATAGACACTGCATGGTATGATCCAGAAATTACATTTGGAGAACTTGGCATATAACTTCTCCTTTTTAAGTAATTCCAGGATTATTCTCAGGTGATCTTCGTGTTCTTCTTTTGTTCGGAGTAGATGAGAATATCATGCGATAAACACTATCACAAATTTTATCCCAGGTTATGGTTTGCACCTATTGGTTCTGACTGGTCATGAACAACCAAGTGGCCCGTTAGGTTAACCAAATGGCATTACTTGGGAATTTATAGTATATGGTATCGTGATTTGAATTGAAAGATCAGTCTTGTGGAATATCTT
Organism: Tanacetum coccineum; assembly: GCA_026074375.1. NCBI lineage: Eukaryota > Viridiplantae > Streptophyta > Magnoliopsida > Asterales > Asteraceae > Tanacetum > Tanacetum coccineum. Next base: position 18,697 of record BQNB010076298.1, on the reverse strand, counting down.
CGCTACCCCCGACTCTCAGTTGGTGATAGCCTGATCTCAAGACCATCTTTGGAGTAAGTACTGAACTTGAATTGGCTCGACATAAATCATCGATCCTTGGGTAATGGTAACGCTTCTTTACGGGTGAGTTATTCAGCTTCCTAGTAAATCGATACACATTCGACATATTCGTCTTTCTTTTTAACAATTAAGACTAGGAGCTCCCAAGGCAAAGAACTTTGGTTGAATAAACTCGGTCTGCTAACGCTTGTAGTTGTCCAGATAGTTCCAGCAGATGTTCTGAAGGGCTAATACGGTAAGGTGCTCAGGCTTACTAGTGCTCTCCTAGAATTAATGATTTGAATTCTATCTGGGCGAACCGAAAGGTCTAGGCAGGTAGATCTTTCTAGGACAAACTTTCGAAATTCTCTAACTACTGGTACTATCTTCTTAGTCGTTTTTCGTTCTAACATTTTTCTACATACTTGTCTACAAAAAATTGCCAATTCTCCTGGTTATATACTTTTGTTTTTATTGACATGGATTGAGGTGTAGTCGAGGTTTTTACTTCGATCACCCTCCAACCCCCCCACCCTTCTGTGCTACCGACGTATATTTTTTTAAAAAACAGAGGTGCAGGCCGTCCACTTTTTGGCGTATATTGAGGTGCTACGGGCCCCGGGCGCGACTCTCTCAGGCCATAGACAACTTTCTCGTGTTCTCAAAATGAGATCGTTTCCTCCTTATACTTTCTCAGAGCGCGCAGGCCATACCAGCTGGACTCAACCTAACCGACTACCCCATGCACATTTGACAGAGTACCCAGGTCTAGAACTACCTACAGAAGGGTTGCCCCGTCGACTCGGTTGAATGCGGATATAACCAACGAAACCGGCGATTTTTTATCTCGACACAAAGGTTGGTTTGAGGGGGACGGTAGGGGGAGGTTCCTGGTGGTGGAGTACCCACTTCAACAGGTTTCTACCTAAGAAGCAAGCCGGTGTGCGGGGGGGGTCGTGCCTGGTGGCGGTGTGCGTGTTTTTGTGGGTGCGGGCCGCGGGTTGGGAGCTCGACATAGGAGACTACTAAAATAGTAGTTTGGTTTAACTAAATCAAAGGCCATCACGGATGGGGGGTTTGGTCGGCCGGACCGAAATCCCAATTCTGGACCGCAGACACCACAACGACACCGAGAGCAGAAGATCGATATACAGCTGTACGGCTGCAAGTGTGTGTCATATCCCCATCTTTCCTACTAGCGTTCGCCAACCCTCCGCACTACCAAATGTTTCCATCTCATAGCTGTCAGATTTCAAAAGTAAATGTTGGCTACTCTTCTAGTATGGGTCTGTAATTGCTGTGAGAGAGTATTTAAGCATAGATACAGCACAAGAGAAGATATATGGCAATATACGAAACCTGTTTTATTTGGTACCCCTAAATATGCAAATAATATCTGATAGATGTTTTGAGTTTAAGACACTAGGAATAACGTTTACCCGTGGAAACACTCTCGGTCGGTCGTCGTGGTGGATCCTAGTTACCTTTTATTGAGCGTCTCTTGTCTCTTACCTCCAACAAGTATATGCTCTTCCGTGGGGCACTTGGCCAAGGCTACTAGTTTTGCTTCGCTTTTGGGCATGATTTTTTTTTTTAATAATGTTTATTAATGCAACCTGTTCACCCCACCACATGCCCAATGTATCAAGTGTTACGGATTCATATTGGTTGTCATATTTGTAGGTTTCTCCTTCTCTCAGTGGCTTGGTTAAGTAGAAGCGGCGATGCGTGGTCCTTTTGTACGAGGGTGGTGAGAGTGTGGTCGCGGTAGTGAGATATGGTGCTCGAGCTACGGGTGCGGCTCCTGGAATTAGGTCGATCTGGAATTCCACTGGTCGAGCTGGAGGAAGACCCGGCAAGTCCTTGGGAAACACTTTAGGAAAATCTCGGATGATTGGTACGTCCTTAAGTTGCTTTCCTTCTGACTTGTCCTCCTCTTTCTTGGCAGATATCTGTGCCAAAAAGATCTGACATCCATTCGCCATGTACTCTTGAGCCTTTGAACATGAGATAATGGTCAACCGAGATTCTCTCTCGTCGTTACTTTTGTTACCACGAAAAATCAGAGTTTCATTCCTATAGGGGATTCTAACAAGTTTCTCATCACACACGATCACGGCGTGACACCTTCTTAACCAATCCATGCCGATAATAACGTCAAAACTACCCAGTTCTACGGGCATTAGATCTATGTTGAACGGATGGTTTAAGAAGTTTAAAGTGCAACCCCGCATAATAGTGTCTACCCCGACTATTTTCCCGTCAGCTAATTCCACATCATAACTATTTTCTAATAGGGTGTGGGCGATGTCAATCAGGGAACTAAACGCAGAAGATATAAAGCTCCTATCGGCACCAGTGTCAAATAAGATAGATGCATAGCGGTTGTTTAAGAGGAACGTACCCGTGACGACATTAGAGTCTGGGTTTCCCGATGCATTCCCTCTTTTCTCTGCATTCCCAACTGCATACACCCAGCCTTGTGCATTCCCGTTTCCTCCATCCTTATTCTTCAACTTTGGACAATCTCTCTTGAAATGTCCTGGAGCTCCACATTCAAAACAACCATTCCCTTTGGGATTTGCCCCATTGCCCTTCTGAGTATTAGCAACATTTGTGTTGCCAGAACTCCTGCAGTCGCGGGCAAAGTGCCCTACCTTGTTGCACTTGTGGCACTTCTGAGTACACGGGCCATTGTGATGAAAATGGCACTTGGTGCACTTGGGCAAAGATCCCCCATACGGCTTCTTCTCACCAGTCCCCATATTGTAGACCTTGGCGACATTCTGCCTCTTGAAGGGTTGTTGTTGGTGACCATGGTTGTTTCTGGATGAATCATCAGCCTTCCTTTTGTTGTCAGACTGTCTTTCCGCATAGGTGCGGAGTTTCTGATCCATCAAGTCGTTGGCCAACTCAATAGTCTCATCCAACGTCTTGGGTCTGGCAGACTTGACATTTCCATAAATGTTATCAGGAAGTCCACTGATGTACTTGTCAACCTTCTCGGTTTCATTAGCAACAAACTTAGTACATATCAGGGTTAGCTCTTGGAAACATTCAGTGTATGCTGGAACATCGTTCCCTTTGACCTTTAGGTTCCATAACTTGATTTCTAGTTTCTTGATTTCACCCTGCGGACAATACTTGTCCGTCATCTTTTCTTGAGTACTTCCCAAGTCATTCAATATGCATCAGGACCTAAGGTTCTTATCTGACCATTCCACCAAGTCAAGGCAGCACCTAACAGAGTGCAGGTGGCAAACTATGTCAAGCAAACATCACAATATGTCAAGTCAATATCATCATATCCTTATTACAAAGTACATTATTCCTATAATGTACCATTCACAACGTTATATCAAAACGGGCTCTAAACTGTTATCATATACCTCCAAACCTTAATCTCATGGAAGGGTTAACCCCTAAAGTGAATGCACAAGCTACTAAAGCATATGTACAAGTAATATGATATCTCATTTGAAATATAAAATCTCTTCAAGTCAAAGTACAAATCTCTAAAAGCTCAATGTACAAGTCATTAAGCATGATCTCTAAAATAGCCGTTTTACCTCCGTTTTCATTCTAATTTCTTCACCATCACTTGTGTACAAGCTACTACACTCAATATACAATGTGTAAACCCTAATTATTCTATTCATAAACTTTCATACACATTTTTACACTCACAACCCTAATACAAAACTCAGAAACCCTAACCCGAGCTAAATACTACACTATGACCCGTTTCTTTGTTTTTATCCATTGTAAACCTAAACCAATACTCAAATAAGTTTTAATAACTTAATTTACAACATTCTCAATCATATACAATCATCATTTCATCATTTTACTTCAATTATACAAGAGATAAACCTAGAAAACCCTAATTTTGCCCTAATTGGAACTTTGGACCCGTTTACTCATTTTCGCCCATTTTAAACCCGAACCACCTATCAATTCTTGTTATTAATCCTTAATACAATCCTTACAAACATTAATCCATCATTATTGATCAAATGTACACGAATTACAAACTTGAAAACCCTAAATAAGCCCTAAATGACCCGCGACCCATAATCTTGCAAAATGACCCATTTTAGAACTTTCCATTGCAATCAAGCACCTCATGACTCACCCACATGCTCCATAGCAGCTTACCCACCTGCTTTAGCTTTCCTTTGGTCCAAATTGAAGCCACATGACCTCCTTGTTGGCCATTTTCTAGCCGTGACACCCAAACACCCCTAAAAACCTTCCACCTTGCTTACCTAGCCTCCATAGCCCCTCATACTCATCACATAGCTTCTACACATCACCCTCTAGCTGTTCCACACGTCCTAAATCAGAATCATAAGGATCCTTGGCCTTTAAGGGTCATTTGACTATAAATAGGACCATAAACTCTTCATTTCTACTCATCCCCCACTTCCTCCTCTATATTGACCTCTCCCACGGTCATAGGTGCTATCTCAGGATATGCCTCTGCCGGATCCCCCCAAGTATCCCTAATACCATACCCAACCTCTCTACTCCCTCGTCATCTCTCTTCAACATCTAAGGTGCTGACAAACCCATAGTCTACCCCTTGACCTTCGATAGGTCTAGCAGTAGAACTCTCCCCTCATACCTGGAGCCTAGAGCAAACAAGCATGACCTCTTGCGAGGTGGCTGGCTCGGACCTCGGAACCTCATCCCTACGGTCCATTAGGTAGTGGTAGGTATAGAGATGGTGGTAGTGGTGGTAGTGGAGGTGATGGTAATGCGGCAGTAACCGCATCAACAAGGGCCTGCATTGAGGCTATCCTGAGTGTTTGGATTTGGGTTGGACACCCAGATAAAAGTAGTAATGGTGATGGCACAGGTGGTGGTGATGAATGTGCAGATGGAGCCATGCACCTAGCAAGGCGCTCCCCTGCAGAGGGTGGTGATAGTGAGGTAAGTGGTGATGGTGGTGAAGTGGGCATGGCTAGAAGTCTCTTAACCTCTGCCTCTGGTGGAAGGGATATAGAAGCCTGAAGCCGGACAGTAATCCTAGCTCCAGTGGTAGTAATGGCAGTGGAGGGTGGTGGTATAACAGGCTCTGTTCCCTCAGGTGGGGAAACAAGCTTAACGGTAGGTACAATAACAGCGGAGTCGGCCAGAGCTAAGGGTTCCTCCTCCTCCTCCTCGTCTTCCTCGTCCTCATCATCGGCGTCATCCCTAGACGAATCGCCGTCATCATCATCTCCACCCTCTCCCCCGTTTATGGGATAGTCAACCAGACCATCCTCGGTCTCATCATCCTCATACTCCTCTAGATCCTCTTCTGGATCCAACTCAACAACATATCCTGGTGACTCAGCAGTAGGTAAATCAACATGAGGTCATGGCTGCTCCTCAATCGGAAACTTATGCTCAACCTCTAATGGTATATACTAAAGGTATATAGGTTTTGGCACGTAGTCAGGGTCATGTGGCTGTATGAACATAGGCTCACACTCATCCTCGTCATGTGGTACTGGTGGTGTCTGTGGCTCCTCGGAGTCAGGTATGTAATCCGATGATGGTGGGGCTACAGGTTGTATAGGGATTCCATCGTATCCTAATACGATGACTCGTGGAGAACCTCTTTCAGATATCTCCTCATCGGCTCCCCAAAATACCCTCCCTGGCTCGGAGTCGGTGTAGACGGAAGTGTAGATAACCGCAGATGATGCAGAAGACATAACTGCTGTAAAAACAAAATAACTTATATAAGTATTACTTATAATACTCTTATAGTAATATAAATAGTATAAAATTATATATACGCTATATCAATCCTGCAAGCACTTAGTAAACTACTAATGCTAAAATAGTGTATGTCATGTAAGCATGTATGCTAGATTGCAAACAAGTAATGTATGTGTCTCGTGCAAACCCCCTTTGAAATTTGCAGTGTTTGAAAATGGTTATAGTCCAAACAAAACTTTTGACCTGGTTCTCTATAACCTTGGCTCTGATACTAATCTGTAACACCCCCAAATCTGGGTTGCAGCGGAATGTTGAATATCCAAGGGCGTTACTTTATAGATCAATAGCATAAGATATGAGAACGACCACTAAACATGTCTTTTTAAAAAATAGATACATTGGATTAACAAAATACTTGTTCATTACATAAGCTCGTGGCTTTAAATTGTTCGACAATATAAGTAAAGATTTTGGTTTATAACAAATGTTCCCAAAATGTAGTACGCCCCAAATCTTTAGTACCGACTCTTTCCAAAGAGTGACCCCCAATGTATCTAGGCACCTCGTGCCTTATTGACCAGATAAAAATATGCTTAAAACGTCAACATAAAGTTGGTGAATTCATAGGTTTATGTAAATCGATAGTTGGACCGCAAGATTTCCAAGTGTATGATTAAGCAACATATGCAAACATCATAAAAAGTAATTACGTTTTCCTAAGCTCATGACCCTGAAGCTCGACGTGTTTGAATGCAATAAATTACCAACAATGCTCGTGAATGATGTTCTAACCCGCAACATCCCAAATCCGACATGGTATACGTTTGTTGTCCGGCCAACCGGCACAGTGAGCGCTACTCATCCAAACGGGGATGTCAATCCCAAATAGATCTATTTATAACATTCGCGCTCACACTCATAATAACATTCCTGATAAAGGGCTTCAGAGGGTAAGCGCTACTTAGCAACACATATAATCATAGTAATTAAAATGTACAACTTGCGCTAATTGTAAAACAAAGCATGTCTACCCCAAAGATGTAAAACATTTAAATAATTGAAAACATGGGGCTATAAACTCACCTTAGTAAGTAGTCTTCTGAAACTGGTAAATATATCCAAGTATGGCAAAGGAATCACACCATCAAATACCTAAGTAAATACGGCTTAGTCTACAAGTTTAGGCTAACGACTTAATGCATAAACTAAAATAAACTGCTAGTTTATATATACTGTTTCACTTGTGTGGTGCACATGGTTTATTATATTTGTATTTATCTTATGATACTCTTGAAGGTAATCGATTTCACACGTCAACATATGTTATAACTTATCAATAAATAATATATTATTAAGTCAGATTAACTCGTATAATATCGGATAATATTATAACTCGTCTGATTCACTAAGTTTTATAAAATCACTTTGTGTTTCAATAAATACCCGTAGGTTTTCTATAATTACCAATCATTCCCTAATTTTTATTAAGGAAAATAAATAACATTTCCCATTTTAAAAAACCCCTAGGTTTCTATATTTGCACTTTTGTCCTTCACCTTTGCAACAATTACACTTTCGGTCCTTATGTTCTCAGAATAGTCCTTTAAGTTTCAAAATTGATAGAAACTGCCCCTGGACTTTATAGAAATAGTTTTTGGCATTTTAAAAACCTTTAAGTTTGCAATTTGACACTTTTAGTCCCTTAACTTTGTAAAAATCACATTTTAAGTCCAAATGAGTTCTAACAAGTGGCAATTGGTTTTATTAGCTCCAATAAGCTACACAAGCTATTGTCAGTTTATAAATAAGCTCGGAGGAGCTTATTTTGGCTTATTAGACCTATTGGCTCGTTAAAGGCCTATTAAGCAAAATAATAGCCCAATCTAGTTTTTAAGAGCACATAATCCTTCATTTAAGCTTATTTTAGTATAAGAAACAGTTTGGCTAAAAATAATCTTTTGGGTGAGCTTATTCAGCTTATTCGACGCTTGTTGAGGCTTTGTTACCTATTAACTCTAAACCGAAAGGTTCACAAAAAAAGTTTCTCATATGATCCCTCTTATTTTCTTATCTCATTAAGCACTTAAGGCCTGTTTACTGTTTAGCTAATTCAATAAGCAAATAAGCTCGTTAATGGGCTTTTGGGCCCATTAAGAGTTTGATAAACCCCCTAAGCCTTTAGGCTTAATCACCTAAGGTCCATTAGCTATTTTTTAAGTCTATTAAGCCTATTAAACTGCATGAGCTCACCAATAAGCTGTTTAAGCTTATTGTGGCTTATTGGACTTGAATTGGCTACGATAATGGGTTGTCAAGCCCAACAAGGGTCCGATTTGGTTTCTATGGTGTATTAAGGTTCGTGAAATTTCAATAAGCATATTCAGCCCCTCAATAAGCTCATGGAGCTTATTAATAAGCCGTGGACTCTACCTTCATGGCCTGTTGGGCCCTATAGTGGGCTATCAAGCCTAATGTGACTCGAAAGTGGGTATTTGGCTTACCTATTAGTTTCTAGGACTTTTATCCTTTTGATAAGCACTCGATAAGCAATTATTACTCATGTTTCACTACATGCATTCGTTCTATAAGCTTCTTACATTCGTTCCTAACCGAGAATCACGTTTCTATAAAAAGTTAACGTATAGTTTTCTTGTATTTTGTACAAACGAGAAATTAATCATAATGGTTCCCATTTTAGTAATTTAGTGAACGCGTTTAAGACCTAGCTCGATATTTAAATAAGTTTTATACATGTTACACACGTTAGCACAACACAAGATCATTTGTACACATAATATATGCGTGAAACATGCATGGGTTGAACCATGCACATGAACGTTTATCACACGAGGTTGGTTAATTACTAATTTACATGACTCATATAACTAGTTAGGAAGAACAACGAATGAGATATGATATGTAATGCTTAGATCATGACTTACAATAGTCCTAAGCTTGGTTTGAGTGAGGAAGATAACCCAAATGTGTTATACCCAATTGTATAACAACCCAAAAGCTCCAAAGCTTAGAATACCCAAATCCTTAGCTTGTATACTCCTCCTAATGCTCTCGTATGAGAACCTAGTGCACCTTGAATCCTTAGAAATGAAATGAGGGTGCGTATGGGTTCGGTTTATGTATGACCCTAATGTAAGAACAAGAAATGAGGATGATAGATTTCGATTTATTTTCTGATCAAGAAAACTCGAAGGAAGAAAAAGAAGAAACCATGGCAGAAACTATGGAACAATACATGAGCAAGACCCGAACTGACTATGGATCGGGAGTAGCTAGACCTAAGATTGATAACAAAGATCAATTTGAACTGAAAGGACAATTTCTTAATGAGCTTCGAGAGAACACATTTAGCAGATCAGATAATGAAGATGCTAATGAAAACATTGACAAAGTTCTCGAGATTGTTGACTTGTTCCATATTCTTAACATCACCGAGAATCAACTAACGCTCCAAGTATTCCCTATATCTTTAACTGTAGCCGCAAGTTGTTGGTTAAGAAATGAACCAACCTGTTCAATCACAACTTGGGAAGATCTTAAAACTAAGTTTTTGAAAAAATACTGCCCACCTAGTCGAACTGTGAAGAAAATGGAGGAAATCAACAGCTTTCAGCAAGAGCCGGATGAAACCCTTTATCAAGCATGGGAGCGCTTAACTCTTGATGAAATGTCCTCAACACTATTTAACCGAGATACAGGAGGTGATTTTGTTCTATAATGGGTTGAATATTCAAACATGACAAATTCTTAACTCAAAAGGTGCCATCCCTACCAAAACTGCTAAAGATGCGAAAAAGGCCATCCAAGAAATGGCAAAATACTCTCAAAAATGGCCCAATAGAACATCTAGAGGGAAAAGTACTGAGACTTTTGATGGAATAGCTGCTATCCAAGCACAACTGAACAATTTGGGAAGAGAAATCAAGAAGGTGAATGAAAAAGTTTATGTTGCTCAAGTTGATTTCTCTTCCTACAAAAAGAAGAAGGGAAAACCCTAAAAGAAGCTTACTATATGTAATTTGGTAGACATTTTCAAGGAGGGGGACATAGAGCAACTGCTCCAGGATACTATCAAAGGAATAATGCCAATCCTTCGTTCCAAGAGCGAAGGCAATCTATGGAAGAAACCTTGAGCAAATTCATGAGTGAATCAGCAAAGAGACACGAAGAAAACTCTAACTTGATCAAAGAAATCCAAGCTTTAACGGATGCTGCCATACGGAACCAAGGATCATCAATCAAACCTTTAGAAATTCTGATTGGGCAAATAAGCAAGGTACTATAGGAAAGAGGATTTGGAAGCCTACCAATCTCAACTGAAATAAACCCGAGAGACCAAGTCAAGTCAATTTCAACCACTAATAAAGCTGATTCAAATTCGATACGCCATATTGGATCTACCTAATATGTCGTATCTACTGAGCTGAACAAAACTTTGCTTTACAAGCCAAGACAAATGACGATTCCTTTTCCTGGTCATTTGGAGGATCATTACTGTGAAGAAGAAGGGAACTATGGACCAAAATTCATAGAAGTGTATGGAGCTTTACTTATCAATAACACCATACCCCAAAAGTAGAAAGACCCAGGAAGTTTTACTTTACCTTGCTTTATTAATGATTTTTGCTTTGACAACACCCTTGTTGACTTAGGAGCTAGCGTTAGTGTTATGCCTCTCTCGACCTACCTTAACTTTGGATTAGGCGAATTAGCTCACACTAGGTTGACATTGGAATTGGCAGATAGGACTATGACATATCCAAAAGGAATAGCAGAAAACGTGCTAGTAGTAATTGGTAATTTACTTTCCCAATAGACTTTATAATTCTTGATATGGCCGAGGATATCAAAGTGCCCTTGATCCTTGGAAGACCATTTTTGTCTACCTCCCGTGCTAAGATTGATGTTTACAAAAGAAAGATTACTTTAAGGGTTGGGGAAGAAAAGATTGTTTTCAAAAGTGTTAAACCTGCTAGTAGTTTAATTAAGAGGGTCTATATGCTAAGTTTGAGAGAAAGAATGGAGCTTGATTTAGAAGCTAGTCTTATGGGAGAGACTTTGGTGTTAAATAGATCATTAGACCCTTTCTCGGAAGACTACATTGAATTATATGATCTAAATGAACCATTTGAGCTTAGGAGGAATCAAAGAGATGATTTAATGCCCACCATTGAGGAAGGTGAGGTAATTGAGGAATTTAGAACTAGGAATGATGATCTTAATACTGGAGTTAATGACTATCCTAGTTATTGTAATGATGATAAGAAGGTCCATATAGATTGTTCTCATAACTTACAATTTTCATGCATGATAGGATTTAATTGTACTCACTCTAACTTTTTCCCATTATTATATGTCAACATAATGTCCAGAGAATTTCATAATTCAATAATGAATAACAAGATGGTGTACAAAGGGAATAATGTTGTTGGAACCTTGATGAATGTGCTTATCTTTGTTGGAACTTTTTCTGTTATGACCGATTTTGCAGTTTTAGAAAACATGGATGCTTATTGTGATGATGGAATAGGTGATGTTATTTTTGGCGAACCGTTCTTAAGAGATGTTGGAATTAGATCTAGATGGTTTGATGGATTGATAACCCTATACAAGGGTGATGATGAAGTAGCTTACCAAATGGTGCAGTCACATCCGAGGTTTAGAAACCTTACTAACGAGCAATGCAACAAGATACCACCATTACTAAAGGTAAGTGAAGATGATGAGAAGAATCGAATCTCGCATGCATACCAAAAGCTTAAGGGGTTCTATAAAAGAGTTTTGAATCTAGGACTTGATTACATTCGAGATGCGAAGATAGAAGAATGGCTCACACATGGGCACATAAGCGTGCATGAGAGGGAGTGAAAAGAAAGCTAAAGAAAAGTCTAACTTAAAGACTTTGATGGAAACAAAAGTGCTTGCCGGGAGACAACCTGGAATGTATTTTCAATTTTATTATCGAGTCTGTCTTCCTAGATGTCAATACATCGTATCCAAACCCCATGGATACGGCGTATTGAATATCTAGACGTTATCAGTCTTTATTTTTCATGCACTTTAAAGACATTATTGTTAGTTTTCAAATACGTCGTATTCATTAATTTGATACGCCGTATCCAAAAACTGACCCGTATTTAGTTTGTTTAGTTTATTTTAAATTAACCGTAGGTACCAAGATAGAATTGCATTAGTTTTCTGAGAATTCACACAGGACCTCGAGAAGAAAATATCGATGAATATTGGTGGAAAAATCTGGAAGATCTTGAAGTGTTGGAGTCTTGAAACTTTAAGGCGGCTGTTCAACACGAATTATTACTCAGAAACGTAACTTGGAGAATCTACCGAGCAAATCTCAAGGAAGTTTCTCACTCTAATTCTTTTTAATTCCCGTATTTAATGTTTTACATATAATACGAGGATGTTGTATAATTCAAATGGAGGGATGAAATTAGAATGCTTACTTGTCCTAATTTTCACAATAAAAAACTTAAGTTATGCTCAAATTTAAAAAAAATTCAAACATACTTTTGTGAAATTACATGTTACATAACCCACGCACAATAACCCTTAATAGATATTGTGAGGATTTAACCTTTCTGTTTCCAAATGTTTACCCAAATTCCACAAAATATGAGTGTGCCGGTGATGTTGTAGACTTTAGAACTTGGCTTGGTATATCTATTTGAGATCGCAATAATAAGTACTATGGATTTAGATAGAGTAACTTGTTTAAATTGGTAAATTTTAGGATTACACCTAAATCGCCTTTTACATGTTGCTTATTAACTAACTACACCGTTAGTTAACCTCCCGTTTAAACCTTTTCCACTCTCATCTTTAGAGTGATGATCCATT
>BQNB010076297.1:0-22500 GCA_026074375.1 Tanacetum coccineum | reverse complement strand
GTATGCTAATAAGATTCTTATGGATTCTAATCTAGCTACGGGTGCATAAGTTTCGTCATAATCAATTCCTTCTTGTTGATTATAACCTTGGGCGACACCATTTTCTTCAAGCTTGTTTCTATATACCCATTTAGTTCCAATAATGTTCAAATCCTTAGGATTTAGGACTAATTTCCAAACATCATTTGAGATAAATTGATTTAATTCTTCTTGCATATCAATTACCCAACTTTCATCTTTTAAAGCTTCATTTATATTTTTAGGTTTTACGGTTGAAATAAAACAAAAGAAATTACTTATGTCTTGAGCTTGTGATCTAAGAGTTCTTTGATTTAAGTTACCAATAACATTTTCTAGTGGATGACTCTTAGATTATTTAATATTAATGATTTCATTGTTTTCTAAGGATTTATCTTCGACATCATTACCTAAGGGTCTTGTTTCATTAACCCTAATAGCTTCTTCTTCGACTAAGTCATCATCCTCCAGAGGTGATGTTTTAGGCGGGGGAGGAGTTTCATATAATGTCACATTTAAGGATTCTTTGACTTTCATAGTTTATTTGTTGAGTATTATATGGGCTTTACTATTTTGCGAATATCCTAAGAAAACACCTTCGTAATACTTTGGGTCGAACTTGGTGAGATAATCTTTTGTATTAAGGATGAAGCATTTGCTTCCAAATACTTTGAAGTAGTCAAGATTAGGTTTCCTACCTTTTAATAATTCATATAGGGTTTTTCCTAGAATGCGTGTAATTGAAATTATATTTATTATATAAGTTGATGTGTCGACCGCGTTACACCAAACTTTTTGTGGAACATATTGTTCATTTAACATAGTCCTACTCATCTCATGTAGAGTACGATTCTTTCTATCTACTACCCCATTTGATTGTGGAGTACGAGGAGCAAAAAATTATGAGTAATCCCATTAGAGTCACAATAGTTTCCAAATTGTACTTCATTATCAGATTTCCAACCTTGATCCGTTGTAATTGACACTATGAAACATCCTAATTTGTTTTGAATCATTTTACTAAATATTTTAAATTTTTCAAAAGCTTCGGTTTTATTTCCTAGAAATCTAGTCCATGTAAATCTAGAATAGTCATCTACAATTACTAAGGTATAACGATTTCGTCCATAACTCCGTATGGCGGAGGGACTGAATAAGTCCATGTGTAATAGTTTTAAGCATCTAGTCGTTGAGACTATATTTTTGGCTTTGTGACTAACATGAGCTTGCTTTCTAATTTTGCAAGCGTCACATAAATGTCGGTCGAATTTAAGCTTAGGTAGATTTCTAACTAACTCCTTAGATGCTAAAGATTGAATTAATTGCATATTTACATGACCTAATCTCCTATGCCATAATGCGGAATTTTCATCTAAGGTTGCAAGACATATTTTATCTTCCGGCTTATTTCCTAGTTTTATCACATACAGTGGCGGATCTAGAAATTCAAAGTAGGGTGTGCACTATTTTGGTAAAAATATCAGTAATTTCTTTTATTGGGTCGGAATTTTCAACAGTTCGACTAAAAAAAATCCGGGTCGGGTTTTTCAAAAGTTCGGCTTATGCATGATTACTCTTGTATTATGGATCATAGTTAGTAAATTGAGGTTTGATTTATCATGTATGTGTTACTTGAGGCTGAATTCATTACGTAATCAAACTAGTTAATTTAAATTAGTTCGGATTTGGTATTGATCGAACAAAATCAAACCAACGAAATAGAAAAAGAATCAAAATGAAACAAGTACTAATAATTATAAGTCTTACATCATACATAATTATATTCAGTATCCCAAAATAAATTACCATTCGAAAGGAATAAACTTATTAAACGGAAAAGTTTACTAATGTAAATTTGATTTTTAAGAAAATACTAACTCTGAGAAAAGGTAACAGTTAAAATAGAATGGGCCCGGTTGATTCATTTATAGTGATTTATTATTTATTATTTATTTATGAGAGAGAAACATTAAATACATTATACTTCACTTCTTCATAATATTTCTTATTCTCCAGCACAACCCTTCACATACTCTGTTACATGTGATGAGATACCATTCTTCTTCTTGTATTTTTTAAATTGTATCACTTGAAGATTTGAACGATGGTTAACTAAACTAGGGTATGCACCCTATTTTTACTGGGTATGTACTCTTCAGAAGTTAACTAAGAAAACCTTCAAACTAATTTTTTTTACACCAGAAGGAGAAATCACAGGGTATGCATGTGCATACCATGTCATGGCTATAAGTCCGCCCCTGATCACGTATAAGCCTCTTTTTCTAGTTCCTCTGCCTATGACTTTTTCGTCTTTAATTATTTCACTATCATGTTAGGTATATATTACTTTGTACTTATTATCACATGTTTGACCAACACTTAGAAAGTTAAATTTTAGATTATCTACGTGCTCAACATTTTTAATAATGAGGGAGTCATGAGAGATTGTACATTTTCCTACGATGTTACCACGTAAATTATTTCTGAAAATAACGTTACCTCCGTTGTATGCTTTGTATGTAGAGAATAAATTTTGGTTACCCGTCATGTGTTTTGAGCATCCACTATCTTTAATTCACTCGTCGGGCTCCAAATTTATTCCCAATCATATCTATTTAAATAACATAATAATTCAAACATTTGGTCCTCAATATCTCATGGGTCTGAAATTATTAGTATCGTACATCCTTTGCATATTTTGCATTTGATTTAGATGCATAAAAGGTGGACAACTTCCACATGGAGCATAGTTTAGTTGTTGGGAATTATTTCACATTGTGGAATATGTTTTTGAGTAGTTTTGTCTATTTTGATTTCTCCTAGGTTGCGGTGTAATAGACCGATGACGAGAACTATTATTTCTTTTTGGTGGTGGAGTTTTTAACCTTACTTCGGGTTTGGTAAATCCAACTCCGGGTTTTAGAGATGGTTTGTAAAACCTTTTTACTTCATCGTCACTTGCAACGGGAATTTTAATATTTTTTACAATTATATATTTGGATTTCGGACTTGAATTTAATTCGACGGATTTTTCTTTAATGGGCTTGGGTTCAAGTTCTTGTGATTTTATAAAATTGATTTGTTTAGTCCCACTTGTTAATGCTTCGGCAGAATTAAATCCTAGACCCGATTTGTGTCCGGATGGTTTTTGAAAACTTAACATTTCCTTAAGTGAGTGAGTACTTTTATTAAATTGATTAAGTTTAGATATTTCTTCCTTAAGTTTATCGTTTTCATTTTTAAGATTTTCACATGTTTTACATCTAAGATTAACTACTTTATTTTTTTCTAATCGAGACACCTTTTCTTTTAATTCAAGTACTTCATTTGTTAGCCTATTTTTAATTTGTTTTAGTGATTTATTTTTAGCCATAACTTTTAGACCTAATTTGCACAATCGATTGTATTTACTATCTGAGTGTAATTCATCTATTGACGATAAATCATCAATATAAAATTCGGTTTCGGAAGGTACCTCATTAGACGCTTGAGCTACAAGACAAGTTTTGTCTTTAGTCTTTTCTTCCTAATCTTCCCCGCTATCGCTCATGTTCCTCCGATAAAAGCCCTTTGGTTCTTACTTCTTGGTGGCTATGGGCATTCTTCGATGAGGTGATTTGAATCTCCGCATCTAAAACATTTTCTTTCGCTTTTACCATTTTTGTCATATTTACTTCTTTGGAACGACTTTCTTTCATCGTGTGGTTGTCTTACAAACTTTCATCGTCTTTTGAAAAACTTTTTGAAGTCTCTCACGGTAATAGCATACTCTTCGTCTTCACTATCGGAGGTCGAACTTTCTTCATCACTAGATTTCTTTTTAGCCTTCAAAGTGAGAGATCTACTTTGTCCTCTTTTGCCTTTGACCATTTCAGAGTCTTTCTTTATTATCACTTCATATACTTTCAAGTTGCCGATAAGTTCGTAGAGTGATAGTAATGTCAAATCCTTCGACTCTTTAATAGCCGTGACTTTTGCGCGCCATTTAGGATGAAGTGCCATAAGAAATTTTCTAACATAGTTCTTACTAGAAAAACCTTCATCAAGTGCTTTTAGACTAGTAATGATAGTGTTAAATCTAGCAAAAGCATTATCTATCGATTCCTCTTCCAAAATCGTAAATCGTTCATATTGTTGAACAAGAAGATCTATTTTGTTATCCCTGACTTGACTATTACCTTGGTGAGTGATTAATAAAGTATCCTAAATTTCTTTTGCGGTTTTACACATAAAAATTCTTTCGTATTCTTTACGTGGCAAAGCATTATAAATTACCATTTTAGCTTTATTATTTTAGCAAGTTTCTTTTTAAGATCATCGCTTTGTTTGTCAAATGATACAATTTCATCCTTTTTAGTTTTGAGATTATTTTGAAAAGGAGGAAAATCACCATAGATAATAACATGCCAAAGATCTAGATCTTTTGATTTCACATAAGTTTCAAATCTATTTTTCTAATAAATAAATCCGTCACTTTCAAATAGTGGCGGTCTTTGCATAGATTGCCCTTCTAATTATTTTTCCGATTCCATAAATCGATTCAAGTTTTGAAAGATAATTTTTTTAAATCTTGTTTAACCTGGCTCTGATACCAATTGTGGAAACTAAAAAGGGGGGAGGTTGAATAGTTTACCGCTTTTTAAACTAATGTGACGTTTGTATATAAAAAGTTAGATTCAATTTTATGTGATCTCAATGTACACACAATATGAACAATCTAGTTACGCAAATAAATGACAATGAGTAGTAATGTAAATTTGTAAGACAAGAGATAAGAGTTAGAAAGATCAAACCACAATACAAGGATTTATAGTGGTTCGGTAACGAAGCTCCCTTTTGCCCTACTTTACTCCTCGAGTACCCAACTTGAGAGTTCTCTTCACTATGTCAACAAACTCCCTTTAGGTGGAGAAAACCATACACAAGTAGCTTACACCAATTTCTTACACTAAGCCAAATGTCGAGTCCTAATCATAGCTAGAACCAATCTACCACACACTTGTATTTTGAGGCCTAAAATACTAACCACACTAACAAGATACACTTTACCTAAACACTAACACGATCAACCGGATCTAACTATTACACACAATCACACGAGATATAGATGAATTACAAGATACAACACAATTGTAACTATGTTACGTGAACACCAACTAAGCTATAATACTTCGTATCTTGATGACTAGAAGTATTATTCTCTTGCACTTGAGGATCTAAGCTTGAATCACTTGGAAATAAATACTTAAGATTAAATGATCAAAGGATTGTAGGAGATATGTAAACTGATTTTAAACAAAAAGAATGTGGGTGCAAAAGGTGAAAAATCTGTGAGGAACAGTCCACTATTTATAGGCAGAGCTGAGAGCCGTTTTACATGGTCGACCCCCTTAGCTCCTATGCCGGCCCCCTTATCACTTAGGGGGACGCACCTACCTATAAGGGGGCCGCTCATAGTAGGACGCTCCTATTTTTGTCTTTTCTAGAGAAGGTGTTTTCTGGATCAGTTTTATTCAATTTTAAGGGGAAATTTGAATTCAAAATATTTATTTTGAATAAAACATTTCTTATAAATACAAAAAAAAAATTCTATAAGTTTTAAAAATGTTTGTTACATTTTATAAAAATGCAAGGTTTAGGAAAAATAAACTTTCCTTTGATCACAAATAAATTAAGCATTTATTTATTAATACCTTTAAGTGATTAATTTTCGAAATGAAAAGTTACGACTAATTATTTGTTTACGTTTAATTTTACATAGAGCGTTTTTACATTTTCTAATTATCAAAACGTAGAGAAGTCGAAAAATATCAACAACGTTTTTAGGCATTATTTTTATCAACAATTTTTTTACATGAATTAAGAACGAATTATATGGAACATTTTCGGTTTCTTAAACAAAATGAGAAAGCTAGTTATGCCAAGTGTGTTTATATCTAGAGCGGATGGTCACTAAGCCGCTAACGCCAGTTTTTGATTACTTTAGACCAGATGTAGCTTAGATCGCTAACAACGCTTGTTGATATGTTCACACTCTTCAACAACTATTTTTGACATTGAATATTATCTTTTTGTATTAAAAAAACATTTTTAGCATGTCAAGCACACAATTTTAAAAGATTTTAAATTATCATTGAAAAATTATGCTCAGACACCACTTGATAAAACTACTAAATGTTTTGAATGCACAGAGTAGTCTTGAAATAATGTATCAAGAAACATTAAAACTTTGGTTTTGAAAGCTCTCCATCAAAAACTGATCCACTTATAAAATATTAATCGTCTTTTGAAA
Organism: Tanacetum coccineum; assembly: GCA_026074375.1. Taxonomy (NCBI): domain Eukaryota; kingdom Viridiplantae; phylum Streptophyta; class Magnoliopsida; order Asterales; family Asteraceae; genus Tanacetum; species Tanacetum coccineum. The sequence goes on along the minus strand of BQNB010076297.1, from coordinate 16,190 downwards.
GTTTCGTAAGAAAGGGAGTGTCGAACACACAATTTTAAATTTTTTTGAATTATCACTGAAAAATTCTTGAAAAATTGTGTCCAACGGTTTTGAAAACCAATATTACTTGAGCTCAAAACTTTTAATGACTTGATGAACCACATCAAGTCCGAGAAGGTGTTATCTTCTCGTTGTTAGGATAAAGGTATGTGAGTGTACACTTTCCTTTATTTTAAGAACGAGTCCTAAGCTGATATTTATTTAGAAGTCGTATGTCCTGAGCAAGATTTTGATAAAATTACTCAGGACGAAGACGATTTTTCTTCTTTTTAAGATAAAGCGCACTGAAGCGTACACTTTTATTTTCTTTAAAGAATGGGTTGTAATCTGAATAATTACAAGCCACTGATTTAAGTCCGGGTTACAGTCTGAAGTAATTGTAAGCCATTAGGAAATTTAGTAGAATGACATGTTTTGAAAACATTTTTTCAAAATCATTTTGTTGATGAACTCTTGCTCAATGTACATTTACACTTTTTTATCATTGTTGAATGACATTTCTAGAAACATAAAGGCAATTGAAATGTTAACGAGAGACATGTCGTGAGAAGATTCTTTTTGGATTATTCAGTTTTAAATTTTGTATGTTCATTTTGAAGGTTTTCTATTTTTGTATTTTTTTTTGAAGATTTTTTATTTTTTATTTTGATTTTTTGAAGATTTTTTAAAATAATCAAAAATTGAAGTTTGAAGAAGTGTAGATGGTGATGATATATTCACAGATGTTGAACCCTTTGAAGATATGGGTTCTGAGACCGTTGAAGTGCCTGCAATCAAAGAAGAAGAATTTGCACACATAATAGTGTTAGGAGTACATGTTTCTTTTCTTGGAGGTAGGGAACTATCATTTGTTTTGATGCAAGTTCCAACAATCTTCCATGTGAGAATCCATCTAAGACCAACAAAATTAAAGATTCGACCCGTAGGTCTCCACGTAAGACAAGATCTAGGAGTTTTTGTTTGGAAGTCTTATTGGGAGAAAACCTATATCCTATAGAGATCCACCTTTCAGGTTTCTTAGCATTACTTTTCTGTGCTATGGGTTTGAATCTTCTTGTTGTCTTATGGGATTATGCTTTAGAACGTGAGTTCACCTCGTAGAGGTATTGAAAAATGCAAGCATTGTGATTAGCAGTGAAGACACATTGCTTACAAGTAGGACAAGCCACGTGTTTGGAATTCAAGAAAGACTTTGAGTTCCTAGGGTGTTCTTCTATGTGAATAACTTTGTTTGTTACACAACTACTCATGGATGGTCCCCAATACTTAGTCGGTTGATTAGTGCTCATAGGTTTTGGTTTGATACCATCGGTAGTGTTTTGTAATCTGGCAGAAGTAATCACACTAGGTTATGTATTCAAAGCTTCTATATGAAGTTATGCCTTTTTCTTAGCTTCCTCTAGGTAGTGGTTATGAACCATGTCATTTGAACCTATAGATTCCTTTGATGTTGATGTCACAGGATTTGAATTATTCCTAGATGAGCCAGATGCAATCACGTGATGAGGTTTTGCAAAAATAGATTCTCTTATTTTAGGCCAAGAATGAAGAGTGACTGGTTTTGTCAAAGCGTTTTGCTCAACAACTTGGGAGGCAAACCGTGATTTTGAAAAATTAGGTCGTTCATATTTAAACGCAGTCGGTTGTCTCACAACTTGTTGATTTTTGATTGTTAGCAAAGGCGGTTTCCCCAAGATTGATGGGTTTTCAAAATCAGTATCCACATTATTCCCTTTCAACTTGTACAAACTTTCTTTCAATTCGTTATTTGCCATCTCTTGTCTTGTAACTGAGATTTCAAATCATTTATTTCAAGCGATTTACGGTTGAGTTCAGTAATCATGGAGTCGTTTTGTTCTTTCCAATCTTTTTCATTTTTCCTTGTGGTCAAAAATTGCTTTTCCCAAGTGTTTGCACAAACATTATTTTTTTTGCATTTTAAAAAGCAAGTTCAAGATTAATATAGTGTTTTTCTAGATTTGCAAATTTTGTGTCTTAATTATGTTTATGTCTCTTGGAAAGCTCAGTTTCAAGACGTTTGCATTGATCTGTTTTCTTCAGTAACTCACCTAATAAATCCACAAACTGGTCAATATCATAAGAACGAAGAATTACACACAGATGTTCTTGATAGAAACATTATTCCAAGAGTAGGTCAACTAATTTTGAAAAATCTTCCTTTTCTGATTCATGAGAATTATGATAGTCAACCTCCTTTTCAAGAGATTAGACATATTTCAAATCTTCAAGCATTTCTTCTTTAAGAGCTTTTTCAAAATTTGCAGCATTTGTGAAAGTTTTTTAAGCAAGTGGAATGACAGTTCTTTGACCAAAACTTTTAAGTCATTGGAAATTGTTTGACGTTATCTATTATCAAGACATTATTTCGAATCGTCCTCTACAACAAATTTGATGTTATTAATGTTTCCTTGAACCACTTTGAAAGCAATCTTACTTTTACTTGAAAAAGTATTGGTAGTCTTGTTTTCTGAATGTTTCACCAAGTTCCTCGTTTGTTTTACAAAAGGTGTTTTGAAACATTATTTCAAATCATTTATGAAATACAACTGCTCAAGAGACTTTTCTTTTTGAGGTACAAAGGTGTCGTAAAGCTTATTTGACTTTTTGTAATTGTATGGTTTAATATCTTTACTTAACTTTGATCTACTCTCTTCCGCAAGATGAATTGTTTCTTCACTTTAAGGAGCAAAGAGATTCGCAAGATCTTGCTTATCAAATTTAACATTATATAGACATTATTTTTCCCATTAAGCTTTCTTGAGGTACTTAGGATTTGCAAAACTGATCGAGCAATTACCATTGTGATACGAACTCGGTTTAGGAATTAACATATGAACGGTTTGTGCAGATTGACTAGTTTTATAAACAGTATTGTTCAAAAACTTTATTTGATATTTCAAAGCTATCAGTTTGTCAATATCTTTAACTTCCTGTTTTTTGGAATCCTTTTTCATGTTATCCTTTTCAGCTCGAATGTAAGAAATTTTCCTTTCATGTTTAGAATTTGGTTTTCAAGCTTGGCAATTTTCTCTTAATAGTAAAAACTTGGTATGCTTGTGTTTTTAGAGATTCATGACATTGTTGTTTATTCTCTGCTAGTAAACTAAGAGCTCATTTACACTTAAGTTTAGCTTCTTCCTTTTTTTCTGATTAGTATGAAAAGTTTTGTACCTCGCAAGCTCAATTTTGCTATCTATAAGCTCATGGGTAAGAGACGTGTTTGCTTTCTTCAACTCTTTATTAAACTTTTTGTTCTCATCAGTGTCAACTTTTAAGGTTTCAATTAAGGGGGTGTTTGTTTTAGCTTGTATAGTGGGATTATGAGCTTATTAGCTTATATGACCTATATAAGTCCAAACTAAGTGTTTGGCTAAGCTTATATGAGTGGGCTTATGAGCTTATATGTGAGTGTTTTGATAAGCCAGAAAAGTGTGGCTTTTTTATGAGGGTTTGGGCTTATATAACACACTTCGATACAAATTACAACTTTACCCACATTTTTACTTAAATCTAACATTCATATTTTATTTTCTTTATTAAACCATATCTTTTTTGGTCATTTACCAACATAAGCCAAACCAAACACTTGAGCTTATAAGCTTATTTAACATGAGCTACTCCAAACACTAAGCATGAGCTTATAAGCTTATGATATATAACCAATAAGTCGCTTATATAACATAAGCATAAGCCCAACTCATAAGCTTAGCCAAACACCCACTAAAGAAGCAAGCAACACACGTTCATCCTCATGTATTTCAACATGTTGCTCAGCCTCTCCTCCATTATGACTCATATCCGATGAATCAGGAGTGACATTGCTATCATCCTTTCCGACCACATATGTGTCATTAATGAATTCAAGTTACACAGTATGTTGTTTTTCAGCAGCAAACACATTATATTCAGTAGTATTTGGTACCTCAGACATTCGTTATGTGTCATAGGAAGGTCTGATATCTGCTATGTCAACATCCGTATCATTCCCAGAATTACTGCTTTTATTCCTTGAACTATTGCATTCATTCCCTGACTTACTACTTTCATTCCCAAACCTATTTCTTTCATTCCCCGATCTGCTATTTTCTTTCTCTGAACTGCTGTTGTCATACATTGATCTGTTATTTTTGTTCCCTGATCTGTTGTTTTCGTTCCCTTTTCTGTTGCATTCATTCCCTGGACTGTTGCTTTTATTCTCTTCGCCTGATATTGTCCCACTACTTTTCATGAAAACTAGACTAGCATCCAATACTTTAACCTTGCACTCTTGAGTTTGTAACTTCCTTGCATTCAACTTTTTGAAAGCTCTCGTTCATGAAGTATCCTTAAATATATTTCTCAATGGACTCCATGTTTTGAATTATAATTTCTTTAAAATATTGAGCTTCCATTCGAGTGTAGTCTTCTCTTTTGATTCTCGCCCATCGTAATTGGAGGACTTTAATAACGTTGAATGAAAGAAATTCTGAAACGGTGCTTTGAGAATTCTTAAGGCAGTCTTAGAATCCTTCTCATGAAGTTTTTTTGCTAAGTTGCATTTCTAGGCTATTCAATCTTCACCAAAGAGTTATTGTAATGCTCGTTTAAACCCATAAATTCCAAATAAATCTTCATTTGAGAGACGTTGAAAGTTTGTTTTGAGTGCATTCAAATCGTTTATGGAACTCTCTTTCATAATCTTTGTTTGCTTGTGCAGTCTTTGTAACTCTTGTTCTTTTAAATCCGAACACGAAGAAGTATTTTTTTGTTTCCATTGAATCGATAAGAGAAATGAATAAGGATCTTAAGTAGATAAAGTGATGTTGTGGTTTAAGTGTTGTTGTTGTTTTGAGTTATCTTGTTGACTCAACAAAAACGTAACTTTCCTTGGTAAATAGTCCTTGTTATCAAGCCTTTCCAAAAACCTTAGCTTGTTTAATACAAACCTTAGCTCGCTTAGGATTAAACAAAAACCCTAACTTGTTTATGAACTATGAGTTAACACGCCTAAACAAGCCCTAACTCATCGAGTTGACTCGCCCACTCAAAACCCTAACTCGCTTGGAATGAGTTAACATGTTTTATCATAAAACCTTAACTCACCTATTCCCTTATTTAACTCGCTTGGAAAAACGAACAAAATGTTTTGAAGTTTAACTCGCCTAAAATTGATAACCTTAAGTCGCTGTGTCTAATACTTAAGTCACCCCTAAAATTTGAAAGCTTATTTCGCCTATGAGAGTCGAACTTAAGTCGCTTGAATTAGCTTGTAACTCGCCTGGAAACTTGGCTTTAAGTCGCCTGAAAAGTATCATAACTCGCCTCTTGAGGGAATCAAACTTAACTCACATGTCTTGAAGCTTTAAATCGCCTGAAAAGGTTTCCTTGGCAAGTCGCCTTTTATGTAGCACACTTAAGTCGCTTGGTTCCAAACATTTAAGTCGCCTTGTACTTGATGAAGTTAAGTCGTCTGAGATGTACAACTTAACTCGCCTGGAAACAAGATCCCAACTCGTCTGAGTCCTTGAAATAACTCGCCTGGATATCAGATTCAACTCGCCGAATCCAGATTTGTAACTCGCCTGTACTATTACCCTTGCAAGTCGCTGTCCTTTTTTGTTTTTAACTCGCCTATATTTCGTGTTCTATGAACTCGCCGCAAACGCTCAAAAACAACAATTTTAATCTTCACGTTACAAACTTTATGTTTTACTCTTGTTCAAAACACTTTAGATAATCATAAAAACATAAACTTTATACCCTATAGACTTTAAAATTCCTTGTTTTGAAGTGTTTTGTCGTGTGTTACCAACGTGAGACGTGACCAAATAAAACAAGAAAATGAACCACAATCCACCCCGGGCGATTGATACCACTTGTTGTCCTAAATATCTATTCTATTTCACATTCACAAACCAAGAAATAAGGTAGTAATTCTAGAGAGAGTAAGTTAGAGTGAGAAAGGTATAGATAAGATAAGAATGATTGATTAGCTTCAAATTGAAAATGACCAACCAACACCCTTTCCACATGAGGAGATGGGTTTATATAGTGTCCATATAAGTAATGAACGCCTAGGTTAATTGAGAGGGTCGGGCTCGGCTTTGGTTGGATTTTTGACCCATAACACGTACAATATCAGCTTAACTCTCGAGCCCGTGATCTCGACTAGTCTGTTACATGACGTACAATGTTACTTAAGACGTAAAGACTGACTATATCTATAATGACCGGATTTTTCTTGTTTAACTTAATATTTTAAGGCTTACAAAAATTATCCTTATTTTTTAAACTTTAAAACTTATAAATATTAGGATAATTGTAAATGAACCGACTATTTTGATTTTCACTTTTTATTTTTCAACTCAAAAATATAAAACCTTATTAATACTAGTATTTTTTTTCTTTTCTTCTCTTATTTTTCAACTAAAATAAAAAATAAAAAATTCCACTCTTCTCACTTTAATATTTTTTTATAAAAAAGCTTAAAAACTTAGTGATATAAGTATATATGATATGATTGATGATGCCGGTTTTATATCCATGTTTGAAGCTTTTACACTAGTAGTTACTCATTACCAATTCTCAAGTTGTCCATTTTCGGATACAAGAAGAAAGCCTTCATACATTCAAATCGAGATTGCATCGTTACATGGTCTTTGCTAACAATGAAGGCGGGGACAAACTTATTTTAGCTCACGAAATGTAATTTTTTTTAATTTATATTTTTTCTTTAATGTGCAACCTCTGATTTTACTATAAAAAAATAATTGTGCAACACCTTATTAGAAATCTTGAATTCGTCTCTAAATGAAGGTTAACTAGAGCATGTCAAGTAATATGTGTGGACGGAAATACAAAAACTAGCTAAAAAGTGAAAATACAAACGTCTAAAAAAAGAATTATTTCCTAATATTGTGCCCAGTATATAACGTGGCTATATACTATCCTTGATTTGTCGCGATCATCATCAACATCAACACATTCTAGAGCGAACAGTATGGTGACATAGTATGGCTCGTCGTTCTGACGTGACGCTCGCCACCCCTTCGCCACTACACCAGGGCATCTCGCCGTTTGGGTTTTTTTGGTTTTTCGCCGTAGAACTGAGCTAGAAGAAGACAAACAATTAAGCTGTTAGTTTTGTTTATTTTAAAATGTATCCATTACATTTTTTTATTAAAATATTTTTTTTTTAAAATTATACCTCATTTACATTATAAATATTACCTCATTTTATCAAACTTTTACACAACTACTCTTTCAAAACACTTCATCTTAAAACCAATAAACATGCGTGATTCAACTGGCGGTATGTCCGATCTTGATGATATGGATGACATTGAGATGATTATGCAACAACTTCAGTATGAGCAAGAACAAGAACAAGCAGCAAAAAGTTCACACCGCCGTAACTACATCTACCGTGAACGTGAGGATGCTGAAGAACGTTTGATGGCGGACTATTTTGGTGCTCACCCAAAATATCCGTTGTATTATTTTCGAAAACGGTATTGTATGAGCCGTAAACTATTTTTAGAAATAGTCGCATGTATTGAAAATTACATTCAAACTGTTGATCCTCTTCTTCCGCATTTTGATTTCCTTAGAGTTCGACCCAATGCTACGGGTCTACCAGGTTTTAGTGTTATTATGAAATGCGCGTCCGTCATACACCAATTGGCATACGGCGTAACACCTGATGCATTAGATGAATATTTACAAATGGGTGACCATTGCGCACGCGATTGTCTAGATATTTTTAATATGCGTGTTATCCAATTATTTATGCCCGAGTATTTAAGAAAACCTGACTTCAATGACATTCAAAAGTTATACAACGCACATAACAATATTCATGGGTTTTCGGGAATGCTTAGGAGCATTGATTGTATGCACTGAGAATGAAGAAATTGTCCAAAAGAATGGCACGAGTAATTTGCGAGAGGTGATAAAAAAATACCCAACTATAATGCTTGAGGTCGTTTTGTCATACGATTTATGGATTTGGCATGCATTTTTTGGGTTAGCGGGTGCAAATAACGATTTAACTGTTTTGAACAATTCCCCGTTATTTGACGACCTTCTTAATGACATCGCCCCTTAGCTCCGTTTGAAGTAAACGGAGTTACAATTGAACAAGGGTATTATTTTGCCGACGACATTTACCCACAATTTGTCATTTTTTGTTAAATCATTTTCGGTTGCAAATTCAAAGAAGAATGCATTATTTAAACAGAAACAAGAAAGTGCTCGAAAAGACATTGAAAGAGCTTTTGGGGTTCTTCAAGGACGTTGGCATATTATATGCCAAACGGCGTGTGCTTGGACTATCAACAAGCTACGCAGAGTCATGTACATTTGCATTATATTGCATAACATGATTTTAAAAGATCAAAAGTATGCGTTAACCGAAATGAACGAAATTAATATTTGTCCGCAACCAAATATATTAAGGACATGGGTCGAGCGATGCGAAGTGCAGCGGAAGAAATCCAAAGAACTCCGTGATAAACAACATATGCAAAGCTTCAACGAAATATCATTGAGCATGTTTGGCAACAACATCAACAACAAAATTAGTTTATTTTTAATTTGATGTATTGTTTTTAATTTTCGTATGTTTTTTTATTATCGTATTGTAATTTTTTTTATTATCGTATTGTAATTTGTATTTTAATTTGAATGAAATTAATTTAGTTTGTCTGAAAAAATGGAAAAAAAATAAAATTGTGGGTGGTGGGGCCAAAATGATAAGGTTGGGGATATGTAACGAGTGAAGGGTATTTTTAAGTGGGAGTGAGAAACTGACGTGGCACCCCGTAAGGCTAAAATGAAGAGATTAAGTCTGGCTCCGGTTCCATTGAGAATGTTTTTATTTTGAGAAGATTGAGAAATCTTCGTTTGAGAAGCTTGAGTCATATTTTTTGATTTGATTCACAAGTAAACATCATTTAATAGTGAACCGAATCTATAAATAACAAATTTGATTCACAAATCATTGTTAAAATAGAGTTATGGTAGTGATTCATTAAACTTGTACAAATGATTCAGTATTGTACTTATATCGCAAAATCGAGTGATTTTTAACATTGATTCAAAAATTTTTTTTGCACATTTTGGATTATAATCATATTAAAATGAGTTTTACGCTTGAAAAACTTGTATCAAAGTTACAAATCTATCGTTTTTGGAAACTTTCTCAATCTTCTCAAAATAAAAACATTCTCAATCGATCCAGCTTCCTTAAGTCTTCATCAACATGAATAAATGTTTCAACATCAACTTGATAACTTTCAGATTATATTTCACACCAACCTATAATAAAAATGTGTTATTCAAATGCATTGACATATAATTTGCTATTACTAGAAACATAGCTTTAACATTTGTCGGCATGAATCCTTACTTCTTCAATAAGCTATGCAAGATGGACGAACTTGTTAAGGTCGGCCAAACAATGGGATATAATATGGAAGGATGCATGAATAACATCGAAGCCATAATTGGTTCACAAGGAGACGGTAAGTTCTTTAAATGAATTTTCTATCCTTAAACATTCAAGGTCTTGGAAACAAGGCTAAAAAGGATGGATAAAGGAGTTATGTAATAAAAATAAAGTCAATTTTTTGGCTCTTCAAGAAACTAAGATGGAAAGCATCGATTTGTTTTCCATTAATTCTCTATGGGGCAAATTTTCTTTTGATCATGCTATAAGTTCGTCGGTTGGTAATTCTGGAGGCATTTTATGTGTTTGGGAGCCTAACTTGTTTGTTAAACACAATATCAGTTCTTGTGATTACTTCGTTGCAATTATGGGTACTTGGATTCCTACATCCACCAAATTACTTGTTATTTCTGTTTATGCTCCGCAAGAATTATCCGAAAAAAGCAGTTGTGGGAGTATCTTTCTTCTTTGGTTAATAGATGGGATGGTGAAAGTGTGTTATTGGGTTATTTCAACGAGGTTCGAACAGAGCATGAGAGGTTTGGCACTTCTTTTAATAATTCAGGGGCTCATGTTTTCAATAATTTCATCTCGGGTGCTAGTCTTATTGATCTTCCTTTAGGAGGATATACTTATACTTGGGCTCATAAATTAGCTTCAAAAATGAGTAAGTTAGACCAATTCCTAGTTACTGAAGGTCTTATGTTGGAATTCCCTCACTTATCTGCTATTTGCCTAGACAAACATTTATCTGATCATCATCACATTCTTATGAGAGAATTGAATGTCGATTATGGTGTTATTCCGTTCAGGGTTTTTCACTCATGGTTTAATATGGAAGGCTTTGATAAAATGGTTGAGAACTCTTGGAAAAATTCGAATTTAGTAGAGACTAATGGCATGGTTCTCCTGAAAAAGAAACTTCAAATGCTTAAAGAAGATATTAAATTGTGGTCTAAAGAGGTTAGGAAAAGATCTTCAGACGCCAAGTTATCAATCCAAAAGAAGATTTCGGATGTGGATAAAGTTCTGGATCAAGGCGGTTATAGTGAAGATAATGTGAAATATCGTTCGTCTCTTTTGAAAGATCTTCAAGATATTAACTCAACTGAAGCCTCAGATATTGCTCAAAAAGCTAAGGTTCAGTGGTCATTAGAAGGAGACGAGAACTCAAAATACTTCCACGGTATCCTTAATAAAAAAAGATATCAACTCGCTATTCGGGGTGTTTTAGCTGATGGTGAATGGATTGATGACCCATGTAAGGTGAAGCAATAATTTTTGAATCACTTTGCAAGTCGTTTTTCTAAACCTGAAGACAGTTATATTAACCTCGATACTCATTTCCCTAATCGGCTATCTGGAGACCAAGTTGAAGATTTAGAAAGACCCATTTCCTTTGATGAGATAAAACTTGCTATTTGGGATTGTGGCACAAACAAGTCTCCGGGACCGGATGGCTTTACATTTGAATTTTTCGTAGATATTGGAGTCTCATTGCTCAAGATCTGGTGGCTGCTATCTCCCTTTTTTTCCTCAGGTACGTTCCCTCGTGGTTGTAACGATTCGTTCATTACTCTAATTCTGAAAATTCAAGAAGCTAAACTTGTTAAAGATTTTCGTCCTATTAGTTTAATTGGAAGTGTGTATAAAATTATCGCTAAGGTGTTGGCGAATTGAATGAGTTTTGTAATGTCAGACCTTATAAGCGGTGTTCAATCTGATTTTGTTGCTAACCGTCAGATCCTCGATGGGCCTTTCATTCTTAATGAGCTGATGTCTTGGTGTAAGCACAAAAAACTTAAGTCTATGATATTTAAAATTGATTTCGAGAAAGCTTTTGACTTTGTTCGGTGAGACTATCTTGATGAAGTCTTAAAAGCTTTTGGTTGGTGGATTAGGGGTAGATGGATTATGGATGTCTCCAAATGCACGGGCTCCTGTTCTTGTTAATGTACCCGTCGTCTGAATTTTGTTTTCACAAAGGATTAAAGCAAGGCGACCATTTATCTCCTTTTCTTTTCATCTTAATAATGGAAAGTTTACATGTCTCGTTTGGCAAGATTATGGACGTGGGTTTATTTAAAGGTATTACCATTAATAATTCCTTGACGATTTCTCACTTTTTCTAATGCCGATGACGCTAATGTTTAAATAGGAGAATGGGATGCCGACAAATATTAAATACGAATGTTTAATGTTTTAAGTGTTTTAATATGGCATCAGCCTTAGAATAATATTCATAAAAGCCAATTGAATGGGGATTTGGAGTGCATTCTGATGAAGTGTATAATACAGCGAGGATAGTTGGATGTTCTACTTTTTCGACTCCATTTAATTATCTTGGTGTCAAAGTCGGTGGTACTATGTCAAAGATCAGTTCTTGGGACGAGGTTATCTCTAATGTGAAATCTAGGCTTTCTAAATGGAAACTTAGTTCTTTATCTATAGGAGGTCGTCTTTCACTCCTTAAATCGGTCATTAGTTCTATTCCGCTCTATCATATGTCTATTTTTAAAGTCCCTTTTGGTGTGATTAATCACCTAGAATCTATTCGTAGAAACTTCTTCAATGGTGTTGATGGTTCGAACAAAAAGATGGTGTGGATTAGTTGGAAGAAAGTTCTTATGTCCAAGAAAAAGGGTGGTCTCGGCTTAACTAGTCTTTTTGCTCTTAATCGCGGTTTGATGTTTAAATGGCTTTGGCGTTTTAAGACTCAAAGTCAATCTCTATGGACGCGGGTAATTAAAGCTATTGTTGGGAATTATAGATTTGATGAGACAAAAGAAACAACTAATGAAACAAAAGGATCAAAATCATCATTAAATAATTCTACAAGCTGGTGGAGAATTATGGAAGATTTGGTCAAAGATATCAAAAGATGAAGATTTGGAAGATCTCATTAAGAAGATAAAGATAACAGAAGATATTTCTTAAATGTTTAAAAGATTTATGTTTATCCCTTTGTAAAACCTAATATCTCTAGTATATAAAGAGATACAGGTTGTAGGTTTTTATATACACAGAAAATGTAGTCGACTAAAGGTGTGTGTGAGTTCTAGGCGTCAAGTCTTAATGTAGACGCCTAGATTGGTTGTAGTTTAGCCTCAAGGATCTTTGATTCCTTGTTATAGTTTAGATAACACGTTCTACCATTGATCAAGGTAGAATTGGGGCTTGTAGTAGTCATTGTAGAAAAGATAATGATGAAAAACCTTGTTGAATAACTTTGTTCATTATGCTATTTCCGATATGCATATATTCTATTGTTCTTTGTTATTGTTAATCCTAGATAAATGTTCTAAACAAACTGAGCTTACAACGATCTAAAGAGTTATTCAGACCCCACAATTGGTATCAGAGCCATGGGGGCTCTTAATCTAGGATCTACAAGGTGTTTCATGGTCGAATTTATAAAGAAAAGAAGGTTAGAATTTTCTGTTTTTGGTAATCTTCAAATCCGGTTCATGTTTTCTTTTTCGGTGAACTAGAATTCAGTAAAACTAGGGTTTCTACAAACCCTAATTCGGTACAAACAGAACATGTGTAATTCGGTAACTTCTTCATTCCAATCTGATGCTCATTAATGATTATCTGATGTGTTGCTTTGTGTGTGTGTCACTGAATAAAGTTAATCAATGAAACACTATCTATTAGAGTTTTTGGTTAATACTAGTCGACACAAGGTGGATTGGTGATCAGGTTTCAAGCAAGGAGATCAATAGGGAACTTGTGATAACCCTAAAACCCTAATTAAAGTCGACATATAAATCTTGGCACTCTTAAAATCATGCATACATTATTATAGAGGCTGACTGATTTAGGGTTTTCTAAAACCCTAACATACTTCGACTTTATAATTAGTTTCAACAAGGGGTTCAAATAGATGAAGTACGATATTGGACAAAGAAAAAGCAGCAGGTATGACAAAGGTATGTGTCTCAATAGCTACGATAGTTGGTTTTTCTTGTTGAATTGGACACGTAACAAGTTTAGGGAAAAGAAAAGCTGCAAGATCTTCTTGGACTATAAAGTCTGTCGACTTCAAGGGTGCAACACATAAAGGTTTTTGGATTTTAAAGATTCATCTAAACTGGTGTACTACACTAGGTCTCTTTGAAGATGTGATTTGTCAAAGATTCTCGTGACTTGTTGCTTGTTAATCAAGAAGGACGCTTGTAAGGATCATGGGTTTCTGGTTGTCAATGATTTCAACAAGGAATTAAGGAAGCTCAAGGTCTTCACGGGTTTGGTTTCTTTAAGATGCATACTTCATGATTATGGTATTTATTAGTATGTCAATATGCTACTAATACACTTTGTGCTGCTCAATACATGTCATGCTTTTGTGTCAATACTGCCATAACAAGTTTGTACTGCCCATATATTTTAGTATTGCCAGTTGCTAATTAGTATTGCCAAAGCAAACAAAGAAAAGATTAATATTGTTGGTACATGTATGTAAATAGGCCGGTGTCAATTATGACTAGATGAATGGCAAAATGTTGGTTTGGGCTGATTTACTCATCAAATGACATGGGATATTTGTTCATTAGATTTGATATCTATTTCACGAATGGGACGAACAAAGGTATACTTAATACTGCTCGTGTTGTATAAAGCTGCTTGTTTGGAGTGTTAAAAGTAGCCAAGTATGAGATGTTAATGCTACTTGTTACTTGTTACGATTGCCAGCTTGGTTGTTTACAACAGTAGTATGTTCAAAAGGTTTGTACTGTTCGTTCATACTTTGTACTGCTGACATAGAGAGTTAGTATTGTCCGTTGAAACTTTGTACTGCTAGCATTGGGATTAAAGAAAGTTAATACTGTTAAAAGGATTTACAACTGCTAGTTCTATCTGATATCGGACATAATGCATGATTTGGTTCTCGGACATCACACACAGTTTGATTATTGGTTGGTTTTAAATGATTAAAAGGCTCGTTTTTGGATTTCTTGGTTTAATTGATTACGGAGATGATTGTTTATTGCTTATTTGAAGTTGAAGTGGAATTACTTGGGTACGTGTTCTTATCATATCTCAAATGGCTTACAACATTTGGAGGTAACTTGTTTGTGTTTTCAATGTTGTGACGAAGACTTGTCAAAATCTAGCAAAGGTGTGTGATCTACAAACTTATGGTGCTCAATGCTCACATTTGCTATCACTTTGGTTATGTGTCTCATAGAAGATGAGGATTTTTGTCAAGAGATTGCGGTCTACTTATATTTCACAGATTTATTTATGAGTTTGGAGTCACGTGGATAGTACAAGACATAAGACACAAGTTTGGGTTATTCTACTTCAGTATCAAGTTCGTTATACTTAGTTTTCTTCATCAGTAATCATTACATAGAGCCTACAGAATTGAAGATTCAAGAAATGGTTAACATATGGGTTTCAGGGGAAGCTTATTGTTAAAATGTTTAACCATTTACATGCATCATCGAGGTGAAGGTTTTTACTACTGCTAGTCATTATTACTACTGCTAGTGTGAGTTTCTACTACTCAAGTTCATTTTTCTTATTGTGCTTAATGGTGGGTAATTTGAGGAGTTAGAAGGCTTGGATTAGAAGTGTGATATTGGTTTGTAGTGGTCAAGATCAAAGTTGCTTATATTCATATGTCCCCTATTGGATTATGACAAAAAGGGGAAGAAGATGTTAACAGTACAATTGGCAACTTATAGATCCTTGGTGTGGCATGTTACAAAGGAAATCTACTTAAGGGGAAGTTTTGTTTCATTCAGGGAGATGATTACATCTCAACTTCAGGGGAAGCTTTGGCTTTATGATGAAGTTCGTACACGACTTTGTTTGTTTTGTCATCATCAAATAGGGGAAGATTGTTGGGATCTTTAAAAGATGGAAGATTTTGAAGATTCTAAAGATAAACTTAAATAATTAAAAGATTTATTAATATCTTTATTTGTTCTTATCCATTGTAAACCTAATATCTCTAGTATATAAAGAGATACAGGTTATTAGGTTTAGGTGTACAATTCGTGAGTTCTTGTACCTAAATGTGTGTGTTTGTGTGTATTCCAGGCGTATGTTATGTAGATGCCATATGTAGGAGTTTAGCCTCAAGATCAAGGTAACTTGATCCTGTTACAGTTCATTGATGTAACTGTATTATTCTGATCAACTAATATTGGGGCTTAGAATATTTGGTAAAACCTTGTTTATAACATTGTTCTTTATGTGTTAATTCCGCTGTACAAAATATGTTATCAATGTTATTATATCCTAGATGGCTTAAACAGTCCTAGAATATTATCAATGTTTCTTTAATCTTCACAATTAAGATTTACAAAGAAGATGTGCAACTTACAGATCCTTGGTGGAATTGCATGGATCCTTATTCTTTCATATATATATTAGCTTCAGGGGAAGTTCATGCTTATTTTGGTTTTGTCATTATCAACTAGGGGAAGATTGTTAGGAATTATATTTGAGTTGATAAGACAAAACATATGAAAGATGAAGGACTTAAAAGGCAAAGGAAAAATTCTTCAAAAGATGGAAGATTTTGAAGATTCTGAAGATAAACATAAATGGTTAAAAGATTTATTAATATCTTTATTTGTTCTTATCCTTTGTAAACCTAATACTCTAGTATATAAAGAGATACAGGTTATTAGGTTTAGGTGTACAATTTGTGAGTTCCTGTACCTAAACGTGTGTGTATGTGTATTCC